>WSXT02000023.1:1927651-1979560 GCA_011762715.2 Neuroterus valhalla
CTGCAAGTCTCTTTGTGGCAAGTCTCACATGTGTCGAGTCTCATCTGCTGCAAGTCTCTTTGTAGCAAGTCTCACATATGTCGAGTCTAATCTGTGACAAGTCTCCCTTGCAGTAAGTCTCACATGTGACAAGTCTTATCTCCTGCAAGTCTCTTTGTGTCAAGTCTCACATGTGTCACGTATTATCTGTCGCAAGTCTCCCTTGCGGCAAGTCTTACATGTGTCAAGCCTCATCCGCGTCAAGTCTCACATGTATAAAGTCTAATCTGTGGCAAGTCTCCCTTGTAGCAAGTCTCACATGTGACGAGTCTCATCTGCTGCAAGTCTCTTTGTGGCAAGTCTCACATGTGTCGAGTCTCATCTGCTGCAAGTCTCTTTGTAGCAAGTCTCACATATGTCGAGTCTAATCTGTGACAAGTCTCCCTTGCAGTAAGTCTCACATGTGACAAGTCTTATCTCCTGCAAGTCTCTTTGTGTCAAGTCTCACATGTGTCACGTATTATCTGTCGCAAGTCTCCCTTGCGGCAAGTCTTACATGTGTCAAGCCTCATCCGCGTCAGGTCTCACATGCATAAAGTCTAATCTGTGGCAAGTCTCCCTTGTAGCAAGTCTCACATGTGACATGTCTCATCTGCTGAAAGTCTCTTTGTAGCAAGTCTCACATGTGTCAAGTATTATCTGCTGCAAGTCTCCTGTGGCAAGTCTCACATGTGTCGAGTATAATCTGTGACAAGTCTCCCTTGCAGCAAGTCTCACATGTGACAAGTCTCATCTCCTGCAAGTCTCTGTGTCAAGTCTCACATGTGTCACTTATTATCGTTCGCAAGTCTCCCTTGCGGCCAGTCTTACATGTGTCAAGCCTCATCTGCGTCAAGTCCTACGTGTATCAAGTCTAATCTGTGGCAAGTCTCCCTTGTATCAAGTCTCACATGTGTCGAGTCTCATCTGCTGCAAGTCTCTTTGTGGCAAGTCTCACATGTGTCGAGTCTAATCTTAGACATGTCTCCCTTGCAGCAAGTCTCACATGTGACAAGTTTTATCTCCTGCAAGTCTTTTTGTGTCAAGTCTCACATGTGTCAAGTATTATCTGTCGCGAGTCTCCAATGTGGCAAGTCTTACATGTATCAAGCCTCATCTGCAGCAAGTCTCATACCTGCCAAGTAGAATTTGTGGCAAGTATCATCTGCAGCAAGTCTCTCCTGTGGCCAGTCTCGCATGTGGCAAGTCCTACATGTGTCAAGTATCATCTGTGGTAAGTCTCACATATGTCAAGTCTAGTCTGTGGCAATTCTCCCTTGCGACAAGTCTTATCTGCTGCAAATCTCCTTGTTTCAAGTCTCACATATGTCAAGTATCATCTGCCGCAAGTCTTCCATGTGGCAAGTGTTACATGTGTCAAGCCCTATCTGCATCAAGTCTCACATGTATGAAGTCTAATCTGTGGCAAGTCTCCCTTGTGGCAAGTCTCATATGTGACAAGTCTCATCTGCTGCAAATGCCTTTGTGGAAATTCCTGCATGTGTCGAGTATCATCTGCGGCAAGTCTCCCATGTAGCAAGTATCCCTCGCGGTAAGTCTAACATGTCCCTCATCTGCGGAAAGTCTCACATGTGCCAAGTAGCATTTGTGGCAAGTATCATCTGCGGAAAGTCCTACATGATTAAAGTATCATCTGCATTAAGTCTCACATGTGTAAAGTCTAATCTGTGGCAAGTCTCCCTTGCGGCAAGTCTCACATGTGACAAGTCTCATCTGCTGCAAATCTTTTTGTGACAAGTCTCATATGTGTAGAGTATCATCTGCGGAAAGTCTTCCATGTGTCAAGTCTCCTTGCGGCAAGTCTTAAATGTGTCAAGCCGCACCTTCGGCGAGTCTCACATGTATCAAGTATCATTTGCGGCAAATATCATTCGTGACTAGTGTCGAATGTGTCAAGTATCATATGGAGCAAGACTCATATGGGGCAAAACTCATTTGTGGCAAGTCTCGCCTGTATCAAGTCATACCTGACGCAAGTCCCATCTGCTGTTAGTCTCACATGGGACAAATGAGAATTGCCAAATATGAGGCTTACTGCGTGTTAGTTTTGCCGCAGGTAAGACTTGACACATCTAAGACTTGCTGCAGGTGAGACATGCCACATGTAACTCGATACAGTCCCGTAGATCACGCACTGTGCTCAGTTCACAATTCCAAAATTTGTATAAGTTTCCTTCTCTTTGTCCCATCTACTTCTCGCATTTCTGTGAGAAATGTGCTTATTCACATTTGAGTGGGCGGAAATTAGTAGACGTAGATGGGAATGAGTGAGAACTCTTTCGTTTTGTGTTTCCGGCTTTTCATAGTCTTGACAGAAATGTGGATAAGGGAAAATTTGAGGGAAATAGTAATCCTTAGAGATGTCCTAACACTTGCAGAACATGATTCATGAATCTCTTGAATGTAAAGCTGAACTTGTGAAAACGGGTATGAACAAAATATACGCAATTGTCTGAAATACGCTTTTTGGGATGTATGGAATTACGGAACCTAATTATCGCATTATTCCTGAAAAACTTTTTGACAAGCAAACAAACACGCACGACATGAGTTTGAATATTGTCTCTTTCCCCTGCATTCTGAATTAAAATTCGTAGTAGGGATCGGGAATCCCATACAATTGAAATACTTGGTGAATTTATGAAATCTTTCAATCTATTTTACAATTCTTGGGAAATCATTGAACTTCAAATGACTCAGAATATCTGAAATTTCTGGAAGTTCGAATAAACAACCGAGAATTCAACTGCCAAATTGGGGCTAACATCATCGAATGTATCAATCGAATTGTCTTTCCATTTATTTTTCCTCTTTTTTATTCGTATTCTGTTTTTTGGATATACAACAGTTGTATCTAGGGCTGTTTACCCTTTAAAAAAAACTAGAAGTTAACAGCGTATGTGTGGGATGAGTGACCACCGGACGCCCAACGTGGGGCCTGAACCCACGAGTCTGAAAATAAGAGTCTCATGCTCATGATGAAATTTTGTATACTGTGTATAATTTGATCCAACTTGAAAGATAGGATAGTTTTTACCTCGTATGATGACCTAAATATTTCTTTATTGTCAATAAATGTTTATTATATGACAAAGAGTTATAATTATTTGCAAGTTTCATAAGTTTCAAACTAACGGTGGTGTAGGCTAGTCTATTTACCGACACTTCAACATTGCACGCTATCTGGGTTGGGTCAGCAACTAATAGATGGCGCCATGTTCGGATTCCTCGATGCTTCAATTCATTTCACGTCACATGTCTTTATACATCCTCATATATTCCTATTTTTATATGAAAACTGCTTTAAGAATTTTTGAAAGCCTAATTTTTTTCATCATCCGTTTCGATGCTTTTCCCTGGTGAATAGTTTTGCACCTTATATTATCCCGTATCATTTCTTGATCGTTTTATTACCTTAATTAGACCTCTCTCATGACTGAAAACTTCTCTGGTCCAACCCTATAGACGCATGAGAGCTCGCACTGCGTGCAAAATTACTGAGGAAATAATTAATCAGGCTATCCATAAAGATCCAACTTTTTCATCCCCCAATCCTCAGCATCCCTCTCGTCGTTCTAGACTGGAGCCATTCCATCGTCGCGCCTGGGAAATTCTGTTAAGCCGACACCTATATCCTACTAAACTAAGTTCTATCTCGAGGATCCACCCTATCTCGTCTCGTCAACCCCATGGAAAAGGGGAATGATTGCAGCTATATTTTTTTAGTTTTCTACCCCCTGGAGAACTAGGATAGGTATGAATAAGGTTTAGGCAAATTTTGACCCACTTTTAGAAAACTTTTCTTGTTTCATTTCGATATATAAGAATATTTGAATCTAAGGGAGAATTATTAAAAAAATATTGTTTGAAATGTAAAGAATATTATTACTAACCGGTAACGTAACTAAAATTTAATTCGAAACTTAATTTACAAGTATTCTGATGCTCAACTACATAATAAACTGTCATTTTTTTAACCCATTTATGTCATACATACACACATACCTAAAAAATCACTTTTATCCAATTTAGAAATTTTATTTGAATGTAAAAAATTTGTTTTTCGTTAATTGGTCTCCTTGAACTTATTCTTCAACTCATTAAGCCATACTTGAAAGTAGCAATGCTTCAAGCTTGAAAAATGGATGAAGGGCTGTTATTTTGGAAACTCAATTGACACATGGGCATTAAAAGTTGAAAAAATAAATTTAACATCTTATTTATTATATTTTTGAAATAATTTTCAAAAATTATTTCGCATCCACGTCCTGTGGAATGGAGCAGAATTACTCATTAGTTTTGGTATACTTTTGTGATCGAAGGCAGCTTGAAGTCGAGAAATACCCCACTTTGGTACGACGACACCCATCCAAATATAACCGAGCCAAGCGCTGCTTAACTTAAGTATTCGAATGAGATGTCTCAATCAGATCCATGTATCCAAGTTGATACCGAAAGACTGTTGATTACATTGAATAAAAGTTACAACTCTTTTCTCAAATGACAGGAAAAACAATAATCCATGAAAATGATATTTTAATGAACAATAATTATGCCCTCAACAGCTTTTCTGAAGAAAAGTTGGTTGTTTAACCAAATTTTTATATATGAATCGTGTCAGGATGTTGGTCCGAAGGTTGGGTAAGCAGCCAACAGATAGCGTCATATTTCGACTTCTTGATGCTACAATCTATTCCACGTCACATGTCTTTTCTCCATCCACACTCATGTATCATTTTTCATCATATTTTAATTATGCTGTGCATCGTTAATAGACAATATAATATTCATGATTTGACTTATTGAATTGTTGAGTATAATTTGAATTTAAATGAGAGAAAAAAATTTTTTTTTTCATGAGTGGAGTTGGAAACTTACAAAAAATAAATATCCCAGCAATACCTTTTGCAATAAAATTTTTCCTTATTGTCGCTTCTTACCATTTTTTGCATTTTCAAAGATCATGTCTTTTTCTGGTAACAAAATGTTCTACTACTCTGTTTCCATTTTTTCAAACAAGTAAATAACCATCAAATGAAGTTATTTTTTTGAAAAATGTTTTTCTTATTGTTTTAAGGATGCTTGCTGTAGAAAATAAACCTCCAAATTTGTGAACAGTAGGATAGAAAAAAAACACCTTCGATTAATTATATTTTAACTATTTTTCAAAATTAGTGAAACCCGATATTGGAAAAGAATCTGAATTTGGGCAGGAAAATTCCCTCAAGAATTACATGTTGTGTGTCTTACTCTAATAAGTCCGTTTTATTGATAAAGCATTAGTCATACCGAATGATTGGTTGATGCAGTCATGGCGGACAAATCAGTCACTTTTATTGACTAAGCATTAGTAATATAGAGTGACTGATTGATTCAGTCCGCAATATTGTGACTGATTCGCAGTCGTCCTTGGCTTATTGCAATAATGCGTATTTAATGACTGACATATTAGTAATTCAACTCCCTGATGAAATCAGTCATTTTAATTGATTGAATTGATTGACTGAAGACACACAACTGGATTGGAGAAAAATTATTTTACTTACAAAACGACATGCTCAACTCAACAAAATTGTGTATTGATCGAAAAATGTTGATAAGAAAAGTAAAAAAGAATTGCCGAGTTTATCAAAAGACTTATAGAATCAAGAACCGATTCCTTTTGTGAGACCATCTCTTCTGCACACCTGGCGGCATTTGTCCTCAACTACATGAAGTAACTGATTTTTCTTTATAACGTAGACAATGAAAGATAGATCAGTCATTTTTATTGACCTAGAAATAGTCGTATCGAACGACTGATTGATTTAGTCAAGGCAGGAAAATCAGTCACTCTCATTGACAAAGCATAAGTAATCTAGAGTGACTAATTGATTCAGTCAGCAGTATTGACTGATTGATTTAGTCAGCAATATTGACTGATTCAGCAGTCTTAACGACTGCTCCTTCAGACGAAATGACTGTTTTCCTAGTCAAAGCGTATATTGACTTATCAAATCATTGAAATTTTTACTGAATTGAATCTAGAGTGAAATGAGTATGCGTTCGTATAAAACCTAGACAGGGTGATATTATTTCTGAAGCGTGACTTTACGTCGAATTTCGCGCTCGTAATAAACCGCACGACCTAACCTCATCGAGTCAGTCTGCTGGATGAAAAGCCAGGGGGAAACGCGTCGTTTTTCCGTCTGAGGAGCCTTGAAAGAGGGAAATCCCCGTATAGAGTGGTTGCACTTGGTGGGAGTGGAAAGTCTGAACTAGGGTGGCAGGGCGGTGTCAAAGATACGGCGGGAAGTTTGAAAGAGCATATCGCGCCGGCAAACTACCAGAAGTAATTTTGGACCCTTGTGCGAATCAACTCAGCAATGGAATCTTCACCAAGTTTTTTTCACATTTCCGAGGGAGACGCTGGACTTGGATACAGATATGTGTATACTCTCTATAGCAGGATTTCGTTTTTTTTCCAATAGATATCTCCGAAATTAGGTCCGTTAAGGTTTACGAGTTAATCTTCAGAAAAAGACCCTCTAAGTCAGTTTCGAGCGGTTGGCCCTTGCGGCGTAGCTTCTGAATTTCCCAGTTATCCACTGATCTTTTGGGGGATCCAACGCTTCGGGCAGAATTGAGTCCTTTTGATAAGTAAAGTACGAAAATATGAGCCACGGGAACAAGAAGGGAGGAAAACTTGAATCTTCCGAACTTATAAATGTCAAATCATAAAATTTATGTCCTGAGAATTTACATTTTTAGAACACTCAATTTACATTGAACTGTTTTCAACTCAGTCAAGTTCGTTTTAATGTTTGAGTTATAAGCAAAATCTAGTTAACTTGAAAATTTTACTCTTAGGGACCAATTTGAGGGAGGAAAAGAGAATTGTGCCAAATTAGAGTCGAAATAACTTTACGAGTTTAGATAACGTTCAATACATTTTATGATGATAAATTCAACAAACTTTCCAAATTGTACAGACGACGACCTTAAGACGGAACAGTTGGGTACCAAATTGATAAATTTCAAAATTACTTTCATGTTTCAGGCTCACACCCTTTTTCTGCGTTTTTGAGAAACTTACCTCTTTTTCCCGTTTTCTCGTTATAATTTGAACTCTTTGATTGGACATTCGTTTTTCTTTTATTTGGATGCTGGATTTTGATAAGAAGTTATTTTTTCGATTGAAGATCCATCTCTTTGATTGAACATCTAACTACTGCATCAAAGAATGGTTTCATCTTGGATTGAAAACAAACATTTTTATAAAAAAATTCATTTTATTCAAGAACTAACTTATCATACTTCTCGTTGAAAAATAATCTTTCTTAATTGAAAATCAAATTATTTGATTTAATGAATGACTCCTTTACTATGAGAAAATAGATTTTTTTTGAAGATTCATCATTTTACTTGTCGAAAATTGAGATTTTGAATGAAGATTGATTTGTTCTACTTGAATTTACTCCAAATTTTCTATAACGATTCTACTGACTGATAGAAATTCAATTTTTTGTTGGGAATAATATGTTTGGGATTAAAATTCCACTGTTTACAGATTGTAAGATTGTAATTTTGTCTTTTTACCTTCAAAACTGAGCAATTTTCGATTAGTTCAAAATTCGTATTTTCGTAAAGAAGATCAATCTTCTCGTTGAAGAATCCACTTTTTTGTTGCTAAAAACTTGACCCTTTAGTCGAAAGTAAATCCATTTTGTTGAAAAGCGACTATATCTACTAAAACACGACCAAAATGAGCATTTTTTCATTACGTTTTTAAAGAACAATCACTAAATGTTTATTATCAATAAAAATAGCTATAGAGAGCTATTCGGAAGACATCGAGAATATATTTCGTTAGATTCTCTAGAAAATCGAATTCTTTGTGGTAAAAAGTGTCAAAACGATGAATTTATTTATTTATTTCGTTTAAACAAATAGAAATCGTTTCATTTTACAACCAAGTATCATATCGAGAAGTATTTTTAACATGTTTGAAGTTTATTTTAAAAACTAAATCCTTTTACTGAAAAATGCCATAATTATGCATTTTTTAAATATTTTGTTAAAAAAAATAACACTCGATGTCTATAATCGAAGCATCGCATAAAAAAGCTATAAGTCTGCATTTTCAGGATTCGTATTTTTGGGAAGAGCATCAATCTGCTTGTTTGAAAATACATTTTTTTGTTGCTGAATATTCAACCCTTTAGTCGAAAGTAAATCCATTTTGTTGAAAAGCAACTTTATTGTATAGTTAATCGATCTTCCTGGGCTGAAAATTTAACAATTTTCAGATTATCAGATATTTGAACATTTTTTTACAATGTTAATGAACAAATAATTCAACAACAGTTGGGTTTTTGATAAAATCGTATATTGCTTCTGCAGATGTGTTTTTGAGTGGAAATCTATTTTGAAAAATGCCGATATAACTAATAAATAATGGAGAATATTTGTTTATTATCTGAACAAATTATGTAAACAATTGCATAAATTCGTCATTTTTAAATAGATTTGTTTCGTTTTCTACAACAGAAAGGACAATAAATATCTTAGTTATAGCTTTTTTGTGCGATTCTTGGATTCCGAACACTAATTTTTATTTCTTTAAACAAAATCAATCAACAAACGCATAATTTTGTCATTTTATGTTAGAAGTAATTCATTTTTTTCAATCAACTTCGAACGTATTAAAAATACGTCCTAATATGATAATTGATTGAAAAACAGATTTTTATTTGTTTAAACAAATTAAATAAACTAGTTCATCCTTCTTTTATTTGTCAACACACAGATTTCGTTTTTTCAAAAATTTGAATTTTTAATGTCTTGCGATTAGCTCTCTATAATCATTTTTTTATTTTATTGAACAATAAGTAATTGTTGATGAAAATATAATAAATATATGCATAATTTGGCTATGTCTTTTTATGAAACGCAATTGCATTTGGAACAACACGAACAAACTGAGCGTTTTTTTAGACATTTTTCGAATTTCAACTGATTTTCATAAATAACAATTTTGAAAAGAATAAACATGTCCTGCCGGGTAATACAGTATTGTAGCAAAGATATGTTACATAAAAATTGTAGTCGTTTTCATGAAAAACATTATGGCCTTCCCATTTAAAAACAGCCTCAGAGTCATTTGTTTATTAGAATCGTTTTAAAATCCTGAATTGTTATCTAACTGACTATAAAAATAGCTATCACAGTAAAAGCTCATGGATTATACACATTTAGTTGATTGCGTTGCAGAAAATAAATTTATCTACTAAAACACGACCAAAATAAACATTTGTTCATTACTTTTCTAAATAACAGTTACTAAATGTTAAGTATCAATAAAAAATAGCTACAGAGAGAGCTACTAGCAAGACATTGAAAATATGTTTCTCTAGAAAATCGGAATCTTTATGTTAAAAAGTGGAAAAACGATAAATTTATTTATTTCGTTTGAACAAATAGAAATCGTTTCATTTTACAACCAAGTATCATACAAAAGATATTTTGAACATATTTGGAGTTTATTAGAAAAACTAAATACTTTCACTGAAAAATGACAAAATTATGCATTTGGTACGCATAAGAAAGCTATAAGTCTGCATTTTCACAAATCGTATCGAAATTTTCTTATCTTCAGATTTTCACCTTAAAACACACATCTTACGTAGCTATAATATATCATTTTTACTAAAAATCTAACTTTTGTTGATTCAACTCTCTATAAAAAAAGTGTTGACAATTTTCCAAATATCTGATACTGTTACACATCATTCAAGACAAGTTGCCCCACTTATATTGCGTATTTCCGTACAAATTGTTTTAATTCCCACAAAATGGCATCTTCAAAATTTTGTATTTCATTTTTTTTTAATGTTCATTGCTAGTTAAAAAAAACAACATCTTTCTTGGAAATATACCTCGAAAACTTCGTTAGAAAATTTATAGGCTTCAATTTGAAAAAAAAGGAAATGACCAAAAGTACAAAGGTACTTGGCTTGATTTTATAATAATAATAATGATAATAATAATAAAAAAAAGTAATAGTAACGTGGTATGTGAGTGTAGCCAACGAGGTTTTCAGCGAAAAATTTGTGGGTAGAGGATCAACGGACCGTTTCATAGCTCAGTTGGGAGAGCACTCGTCTGGATAACGAGAGGTCCTGGGTTCGGATATCAGCGGAACAGGGAAGTTGGTCCTTTCCCAACAAAAATTTGTATTCAATTTCTTGATTCAATAAATTTCATTCTTGTCCTAATGACGTAAAAATATGTTTCACGGATTTTAATAGTTAAATCGGTCGGTGCAGTAGATTTCTTGGTTTTCGTATGGTAAACAGAGTCTTTTGTTGTAAACTGTTGAGGGTAACTAAAATAAGAATCTTAAAATAAAATTCTGTAAACCTGAACCCACTGTTCTTCTGTTATTCGAATTCTAAACACATGCGTGATATTTTCTCAGTTTCTAAAATAGTTCCCGATTTTGATTCTAAAGAATTTCCAATCATAATCGTAATGACTCGCGAATACAGAAAAGCTTAATGAAAACGAGGGTGGGTACTGGGAAGTTTTGAATTGCCTCGTAAGTGGAATATAAAATTTCTAGAGCATGAGTTTCATGTTCGCGATTCTTGATTCCGGAATGTTAAGAGGGGTGCAATCCTTTGCACTTCGACGACATTCTTCGTGGGGAGTGGAGACGAACTTGTGTTCTCGCAAGCTCGCAAGCTCGATGCTGCATGCTCGAGCACGGAGTTGCACTCGGTGCACGTTTAATCGATACGGCGGATGTGGTTTGCTCGAGGAGAGAATGAGAGGGCGGGGAGTAAAAGAGGTGGCGGGAGGTAGAGGGGGTGGGTGGTACAGGAGTGGGGGGGGTGAAGAAGAGAGCGCAGTCCGAGTGAGCCGGGATTAGAGACTCAAGCTCGGTTCCGAGGGTTCTCATGAGTCACGTGAACCTTCTTCTACGATAACTCTTGTTCCAGCCAAATGCACGAATCGCATACAAAAGAACTTCAAACTGAAACAAGAAAAAAATACGATCAATCCGATAACAATTCCGAAAGAATAAACAGATAAGGAATAGAAAAACCCCGTCCTCCAAATATTTATTAAAAAATCCTTAGTTCGAATAGACCTATTTGATTTTATCTATATTGAATTCGATTTGACAAATTTGCCGAAGTATTCTCCAAGAATTTTTTCCTCTGAATTCTCGATACTTTTAGAAGACTAATCACTTGATACGATTTAGAAAGCTTCCTGAAATAAAGTCTTATGCATCCCTCCGTGGCGTGCCATCAAGCAGTATTTCTGTCTCAAGCGAGGTCTTAACTCTGATGAGTGAAGCTCTACCGACATGGTTATACTGTTATAGTGCAACTCGTATCAGAGAATTGCGCTTTCAGTTGTGATTGATGGAGAATCGGGCGTAGGGAATGGCCAGAGGGCCTGCCTGGATCCCAAGGGGACTAATCGATAGAGCCAAGTTTCGAGGCGCCAGGATTGATGTTTGAAAAAACAAATTTAGTCACCTTTTGTCTATAAAGAATATAAATAATTTAAACAGAATGTCTACTAACCAGGGACTATTAGAAATAGCTGGTAATTTATATGAACCTGGGAATACTCTTTTATTCCGGGAATCACACTTGGAGTTTTTGATAATTTTATATTTTTACAGGCAATCTGTAATATCCAAGCTTAAGGGCGTTGGACAATTTCGACTTTGATTTTTTTTTTATTGGTACGGCACTGAGTTTCTTTCGGAGTTCTGTGCTTTCCCGTGATGTGAATTGCGAATTGCGTGTTGACCATCGTCTTGTAGGGAATCTAAGCATCTAAGATGACCCCAGGAATGTATCTTAGATGTTGGTGTCGTGCGTGAAAAAAAGAGATAGCGACCGGTCTCGCTGTTTGTAAACAAGTCTTGCTGACATCGTCTGCTAATGGATCATTTCTCCATTTCGGAAGATTAACATTTACAATGGAAATATTTATTTCCTCAGCCCAAGGGTAAGCTATTTGAAATTTTGTCCATCTAAGGATCCTGCAAGACCCCGGATATTTTTAAAATTTTTCTTATTCTATTAAAAACGACGCGAAAGCAAATATATACGTGAGTCAGTGCCGTACCTATAAAAAAAACATTCAAAGTCGAAACTGTCCAACGCCCTTAACCCTTCAAATTCACAAATTTCAACATTATTACACGGAAAAAATAGGTCCTATAAACTTCCTGTTACGACACAAAGTTGCGATAAGCAATTTTTAAAAATATACCTAAAAATCAT
This sequence comes from Neuroterus valhalla, assembly GCA_011762715.2. Classification (NCBI taxonomy): domain Eukaryota; kingdom Metazoa; phylum Arthropoda; class Insecta; order Hymenoptera; family Cynipidae; genus Neuroterus; species Neuroterus valhalla. Next base: position 1,939,981 of record WSXT02000023.1, read on the forward strand.
TAAAGAAATCAAACTAAATTCTTTACCATGACTCACTACGATTTTTTGAAATAATTATATTTATTTTTAAGGACGATTGAAAGAAATGTTCTTGGAATTAGAGAAAAAAATATTGATCCGCAAATCTCATAAAAAATTACTCACATTATCAGCCGATTAAAGTCCAAAAACGTTTGCCATTTCGTAAATTCTCAAGAGTAAAAAAGGAGTTAAAAATGAATGCAATGTCTCCTTTTATAGAAAACTAAATGGATTTTTGGGCTCCAAATTAACTAAACCAAAACGATGTTTCGACAAAAGAGTCGAATTTGCAACCAAAGGGTAAATCTTGAAAAAATGAATTTTCAACAAAGCAGTTCAACTTATAACCAATTCTTCGAGAAGTAGGAAAATTGATAGAAAATATTCTTCTCAACCTCATGCGGAACATACAGACCTAAAAAAAAATAATTTTGAGACTTTTTTTAAAGTCAGGATGTGACACCTAATATTGAAAAGAATATTTTTTATAAAGTTTCCTTGTTCTCGAAAAATTGTATTATTACTCCCAGATGTAAAAAAGTTTGGACTTTATCATCTCTCCATATTCTCATGTAACATACAACCAAAAAGTTAGACTTTCATAAAAAATAAAACAAATTAATTACCAAGGAGATAAATTTTATCCCACAAAAAAACGAGTTTTCGAGAATATTTGAATTTTCAACCCAAAAATATAATTTTTTAACAAAAGAGTCAATTTTCGAACATATAAATATGAATTTGAACAAAAATGTGGAAGTTTTAACTCGAAAATATGTTGTTGTTTTTTTAATATGAAAGGTCTGGTAAATAGTTTGATGTTTGAAAAAAAGTCTATTCAAAATTTGAATTTGAGAAGTAAGAAAAATACAAAGATAAATATAAAATCTTCTTTTACAACTAAGAAAATGGATTTTTCGGACTCTCAATTACAATTAATTTTAATGTATATATTTAAAGTCATTTCAGAGAAAAATATTTATTATCTTCATCTTTAACTAACCGAACTATAATAGATTTTTGGGCTCCAAATTAAGTGAGTAAAAGACGATGTTTCAACAAAAGGCTTCAATTCTCAGACCGAAAGGTAAATCTCGAAAAAATAAGAATAATCTTGTCAAAAAAAACGAGTCTTCCAGAGACGGATCATCTAAAGAACATTTGAAATCTCAAACAAAATATATAATTTTCCGACAAAAGACTTCATTTTCAAACATAAATATGAATTTTGTAAAAAAATGGGGAAGTTTCATTACGAAAACATGATTTTTTCAATAATAAAGATTAGTTTCTGCCAAATAGCTTAATATTTTAAAAAAATTAATTTTTTAAAATTCAAATTCAACGAGTGAGAAAGATACAAAAATCAATGCAACATCATCTTTCATAACTAAGAAAATGGGTTTTCCGGCTCCAATTACAATTAATTTCTATGTGTATATTTCAAGTTATTTCAGAAAAGAATATCCATCTCATTTAGGTCATCAATCTCCCAGCACTTATAAAATTCATGAAATCTTAACCATGAAAACTAAAAATAAAAATAATCCAATGATTCAGTTATAGTATAACATTTGGATTAAACAAATCAAAAAAATATTCTACGTTAAAGCAATAAAAATTAAATATGACTCGGGAACGAAGAATTTGTAACCCGGCACTGGTCGTTTCTCACAAGCGGTAAGAATTCTTTTGCTTAGTATAAAAGGACCATTCCGATCGATGTTTCTATCGTGTAATATTCTGCGTTAGGGAATCGGATGGTATGCAGTAGTGTTAAGTTAGGTTATAGAACTAGGTTTGGTTGCGTTAGATAATTAGTGATGAATGCGTTTCTCGTGTGATGACTGTGTGCCCTTGTAATGTAAACAAAAGACTTCAAGTTTGGTGTCTGCTTAGCAATTTGGCTTTTTTTATTTTGCTCAAGACCCCCTTTATATTTTCCTTGACTGTCTTGCAAATTATATTGTTATATTCGCTGTCACTTTACTTGTTTTCAGCCTGTCTTGGACATATTATTAGACTCTTCAAATTGTTTTTTCTCCATCAACATTTTCTAGACAGTCTAAGAATTTAGCGGTTCTTTCTGGTTCTAAGTATTGAAATATCTTGTAGATATTTCAAGAAGGAGGCTCTATATTTTTACAACATTTTGGTACCTGTCCACCATCCCAGACTGAGTGTATGGAGTTATTAACTTATTTTTGGAAAACTGATTCAAAATTATCCATGAAAAAAAGATCCTCTTTGGCCTTCGTCTTCAGATTGCCTTCTTCAGCTACTTATCCTGATCTTATTTATTACTAGCAGAACTAGCAATGCGTTGCTGTGACTCAATCATCATAATTAAACAAACGAATTGAATTAAATTGAAATTGTACACTCAATTTTGTGTATCTACGATGCTAGGCACATCTAGTATAATTAAAAAAAGTTACACGTATGTGCATGTAGAGAACACATGTGACGTAAAATAGATTGTAGCATGAAGAAATCGAAACATGACGCCATCTAGTGGCTGCTTACCCAACCTAGGTAACGTAATATATTGAAGTGTTGATCAATAATAATTAATGGTGATGATGATGTTTTTTTTTTCAAATTCATACTTTCTTTGATAAAGCACTCACTAAAATTACACATCATAAATAGTATGGGTATATTCAAGACCTGCTTCTTCGTTTGCATAAGTTTATTATGCATTGTGTGCATGTCCCACTTCACGTATCATGCAGGCAGCCTTTCCTCCTTTTTTATCTTGTTAGTACACGCTATAGCTGTACTATTTTGCACCTTTATCAACTACTTCCTGCTGAGCCGTTTCTCATATATTAAATGTCATATCGCGCGTGCATGCTTCCTAGGTTAATAACGGTGTGATACTATCCATGAAATTGAGCGATTCCTTGAACATGTCGGTGCATTGTAATGTTGCACTAACATTGCCTAAACCGCCCTACAGACACGAATCACGTGTCCTCTATACATTCTCTTCAGCATCCCAGCTTGAGATTAATATGAACTATATTAGACACTAATTAGAGAGAGAAATTTCTTGTCATTTATGAGTGTCTCTAATTAAACACAGTACAAGCGGAAAACTCTATACAGGGCTGCCGCCACACAGTCACTTGAGACATTTTTAATCACCTTTTCTTCTCGAATTGCTTTTAAGTCACTTTTTTGAGCCAAAGACCCTTTTTCACCTTAGGTCACTATAATCAGTTTTTCAGATGAAAAGATATCTTTGGTTTTTTTCTTTCGATAACTGAAAACAGAGAACCGAGGGATTCACAACAATTGAATTAGGAACTATGCCTTTTTGGTGCATTTCGTTAAATTATTTGGATGCTTTAAGGGGGGCGATACCTTTAGAATTTCCAAAAAATCCATTTTTTTTACTCATATTTTGATTGTATAATATCTTAAAAATATACTTCAAAGAGGAAAAAGTTGAATATTGAATATTTATAGAGATATTGTCAAAAATGTCAGTCACTAATCAGGTTTCTCTTTATAGTACTATCGGAAGGATAAACCTAAGAGTTTGAAGATATAGGGTTATTATATCGATTTTTGTTGGGTCAAAACTGTTGAAAAAATGGTCAAAAATTTGGACCTTCGATTGAAAAGCCGATATAAATTTCAACTTTCAACTTTTTCATTACTTTATAGAATCATCCTTCCCTTAACATATCAGTAATCGAACCGAAAAACCTTTTTTATATCAGATGAATGGAAAAATTTTGACAGCTGCAGCAGTTTTCGAAGCCTCGGAGCAGACACTTGAAGAAATATTCTGCAGAGCCGCCACTTCGTCAAGAAAAAATAAAAACACATGTTCTTTTCAAACTTTAACAATGTAAAAAAAGTTGTTACAATTAATGAATGATCTAGTTATTTCATCACCTTGAAAAACATTATTCAAAATTGACTGATTTTACCCTTTCTGAAGGTATCTCCCCCCTTTAAAATTGCCTCAGAATCCACTGAAATAAAATCATCTTTGAATTTTTCTTTTATTATCTACCATCAAGACTTTTGAGTCCAGCTTTAATCATTATTCAGATTCATTTTTCAGATTTTAGAAATGTTATTTTATGTACTCAAATTATTAAACATTCATTTTGAATTCTTGTAAATTTTATAGAATTTTCTTCTATTACCTTAAGTTCTTCTGATTCCACGCAAATTTTACTGCTATAAATTAAATTTTTTGGAATTTTTAATTTTATTAGAAATTGACCTCGAATTTTTAATAATTTATCCTGAATTTTTTTTAATTATTCCGAAATATCTTCATTTTTTTTATTTCGAATTTTCAGACATTTTTCAGAATTTTTCTTATTTCCCTAAAATGCCTCTGAATTGATTAATTCTATGCACGCTCATTTATTTGAATTTAATGGGGTTTTTTCAATTTAAAATTATTTGTTATTGTTAATTATAAAATTTTTGAATTCCGCTCTAATTCTACTAAAATCACTTAAACAGTTTGAGTTGTTATGAATTAGTTACAATAACTTTAGAATTCTTATTTTCTTATCTTGGTATTTTTGAATCCTTTTGACTTCCTATGATTTTTTGCAAATTTACTCTTAATTTAACGAATTCCATGAGTTCCATGAAGTTTTGAAATGTGTTTGATTTCTTGTGAGTGTTATTTCATTTTCGCAAAATTATTTCTGAATCTTCATGAATTTAATCTCATTTTTCTCATTTTTCTTTATGATCCGGTGAAATCACTTATTCTATCTTCTCCCATTTATCTTGATTCAATGGAATTTTCTGAATTCCAAATAACTTGTCGGTTTTACTTGATTTGTTATAAATTTATATTGAATCGTATAAATTGCATCAAATCCTTTCGAATGTCCTTGAATTCTTCTAAATCTGCGTCAATTTTCCTGGAATTAATGGAATATTTTGGAATTTTTGAAGATTGTTCGGAATCAACCTTGAATTCCCATTAATTTCATCAGAACCCTTCGGATTTTTTCGAATTATCTTCATTTTTTGAAAGTATGTTTTGAATTTTCAGAAATTTAATGGAACTTTTCTCAATTTCCTAAAATGTCTCTCAATTCACTCATCCTGTTCATGCCCATTTATATTTGAATCTAATAAAATTTTTTGAATTTTTAATGATCTGTTTCATTCTCTTCAATCATTTTAAATGATCTCTGAGTGATTTTTAATAAGTCCAGAATCCTGATGAATTTATTCGAATTTTCTGAAATTCCCTGAAATTATTCTGAATTCGTTCCAATTTTATCAAAATCAATTCAATATTTCGGATTGTTCCGAATTATTCAAGAATAACTTCAGAATTTTTATTTACTTTTCCTGGTATCTTTTAAATTCTTTGAAGTTCCTTTGATTTATCGCAAATTAACTCTTTATTCAACGAATTCCATGAGTTCCATGAATTTCTAAAAGATTTTAAAACTCTTTCCAGTTAACATGATTTTTGTCAAAATTTAACTTGAATTTTATAAACTTTTAATGGAATTTTTCTCATTTTGTTCATATTCTGCTGGATTCGCTGACTCTATCCAATCGTATTTATCTGGATTCAATGGATTTTTCTCCATTGAAAAAAACTTGTCCCACTTCACTCCAATCATATTAAATTCCCTCTGAATTCTCAAAATTGATGTTGAATTCAAGATTCTTATGAATTCCATAAAAGCCGCCTGAATTCCTTTAAAAAATAGATCTCAATTTTCAAAAGAAAATATGCTGCTCTTCATTATAATTGATTTTTATAGATACTACAGCTTTCTTAAAAAAAAAAAAAAAAACAGTTTGGATTATAATTGTTTCCTTGACAATATTAATTTGAATTTTAGTGTTTCTACGATTGCTGTGTGAAAAAGTTGCAATACTTATTTGACTAGGAAATTCCGGGAAATGAAAAGAACCAAGAATGCATCGATCAAATTTAGACAACACGCTCTGAAATGTCTCCATCCAAATTCAAAAGAATGACAATATCATAATAATATTCTTCGAACTAGTTCTTTTTTAAATTTGAATTGAGACATTCAAGAGCTTTTTTTTTTATATTCGATCCGTGTATTCTGTTTGTTTTTTTCAATTTCTAAGAACTTCGTTGTTGAAGAATATCCGACGACGAAGAATCTTAATTCTGATTCATTCGGAATCTAAATTTGTCAAAATTGAATTATTGTTCGATCGGCTAATTACTTTTGAAACATAAAATAATGTGAATATAAACTTTTGATTTCTAATTATAAGCATTTAAAGTATTTTTTTCAAATTGCGCAACTTTTAATGTTTCCCGTTTTTATCCAAGTTAAAATTCTCCAATCTCGAAAACTTCCATTTTATGTGTTTGAATTTGGTACAATTTGCAATTTATATTTATATTAACATTTATACAACTTGCAATTGGAATGGATAGAATTTGCCGCTTTCAAATTCGAAATTTAAACAAAAGAGTTTTTATGTGAGCAAGAAACGTGTCACTAAAAGGAATATTCCATTTAAAACAGTATAAAATGAGTTTGAGATTGTATTATGCGGAGGAAAAAAAATTTCAACTATCTTCTGAAAATGGAAGAAACGTGACGACTTGCAACATAACTGCCACATTACAGGCTTTCAGTCTCCTTACCCTCTTCTGGCAATCAGAATGAATGCTCGCGTACCATCATCATCGTCGACGTCGTCTTCCTTCTTTCGTGCCAATTCACGGCCGTCGTTATATTGCCTTATACAGAACAACCCCTTAGGCCAGAGACTCTGATTGCGAGAGGGGCGGAAGCGATTTTTTATTATGCAAATTCCTCAGCACAGAATAGAGTGCAGATGAAATTGACGGAAAAGGCAAACCTAATCTGACCTCATCCCAATAAGGAGAAGGTTAGAAAAAGCAAAGGACCTTCGTCAATAAAATATAAAATGAGCTTTGTGGAAATAATGAAAAAGTGATATTCCATCTTTTATTGAAAAAATTAATAGTGAAGAATGTTATTACCATATTCTCTGATGATATCCAAATACATTTCAGAAACGTGACGAAAATTTTATTAGAATATCTTTGATCAAAGTTAGATTGAGTACGGACAAAGATTTTGGTACGGACATAACCTTTATATTTACCGCACATGACATGCAGCGCTCGCAGCGGCGAAAACCCAACACCCCTGATACATGAGTTCGTAATTTCCACTGATAATGAAAATTTTATCAGGTAAAAATGAGAGTGGAAATTTATAAAATCAAGATGAATGGCAAGAAAATTAAATCCGAGTTTATCGAAAGGTTTTAGCTAAATCGAGTTTTGAGTTGCTCTGCTTGTGACATGCTGTCTCTTAGAATAAAATTCCTATTTGAACAATTCTTTTCGTTTTTTCGTAATGCGAGTTCAGAAAAACTCCAACAAATTATTTTCTCAACCATTTTCTGATTGGGAATAATGCAAGCTGTAAGATGTGGAGGTTCTGGGATGCTTATATTCATTATTATCATTAAAGTCGGTAAGCTTTCCAAGTATATTTTGTTTAAATTCGAATTATATTTATGTTCTATTAGTCACCTTGAGCATTTGGTTGAATTTGTTTCCAGAAAATACTAGTTGTTTGGTTGTTCAGTTTTTCAACTTTTGAGATTTTATCATGTAAACATATCTAACCTCAAAATATCTGCCATCTCGCGTTACTTCCAAGCTTTGCATGCTTCCAATTATAAGATTGTAAATAACCAAATATATTATGGCTTACGTACAAAATACAATAGTTCGCTTTACTTAAAAAAGATGATTTAAGAATTTCAGAATACGTGTTGTGTTTAAACAAAATGACAGGTAGAAAAAGTTTCGAAATTAAAGTAGCTAATACCACAAATATATACCGATAAACTATATATATGGAAAAAAAATTTCTTCCAAACCTACATCTTACGGATTTTATTATAGACCCTCTCATTTTACTATAATAATATTTCTATTTTTAGTAGAAATTTATCTAGGAAAAACCACATGTAAACAAGAGGGTGTGACTATGAAATATTGCAGACGATTCCTATGTTGACAAGATGAATGATAATGAAAAAACATACTATTGATTTGTATATTCCAATTTCGGAAATTTGTATGTTCCTTATCAAGTCAATTTTTTCTTCTCATGACAGAATTCAATTCACGAAAGTTTTTTATTTAACCAGATTTTTTGAAATTGTATTCCATTTGAGTGATTGACTTGTCAACGCTCAATTTGCTGGTGGGAAGATTTTTTAGAATTACACGATATCAATTAGAAAAATAAAAATTTTTTAATGGATGCAGTCGTTGAATAATATATAATTCATTCGAAGCTTCAATAATAAATAACTTTATTTGTAAAAGGATTTTTTTTCAAATTTAGATTTGGTAGTGGTATAAGGAAGAGAAAAACTCAATTCTATCTCCCAATGAGAGGAAGATTAGAAAATTCAAATTTAAATTTCTAAATCTTCGTTTTGTAAAAAAGAAATGTTACTATTTTGGGGAGTATTCGGTTAAGTGATTGAAACATTTACTAAGGGTAATATAAACCCAATCAAATAAGAAAATAAAATATTCAATATATAAGTAAAATCTTAAAATCCCCAAAATAAGAGAATGATGTGCCTTTAAAATTTTGGAAAAAGTCTCCATGTTGACAAAATATTAAATGAAACGAAAACATTAATTTGTAAATTGAAACAGCTGGAATTTTTCATCTTTCTTTTTCTAGTACTTGTTTTGTTTCATAAACAAATAAATGTATTTGTAAAATATTTTCCCGAATTCAGACGTTCTGATCCCGTGAGCAATCTCCGATGGAAAAATAGGACGCGATCATTCAAAATTACATTATCGAAAAAAAAACAATGAAGAAGAATTTTAAGAATTGAATAAAAACCAATTTTTGCAAATTCTCTTTCATCATGAAAAAAATAGCCGCTCCTCTCTTTGAAAATACCATCAATAATAACAGTGCTATTTTTCAAATTCATCAAATCATTTTCAAAACCTAAAATTGATTCCTCTCTCAACGATCTATCCTCTGGTAGATGCTACCCGTAATACACAGAGGCATAAGATATAATCATCAAACAGGGGCACCGAATTTTTGTACAATTCTATGGAAATTACTATGATAATACATTTTCTGAATTATTTCCGAATGTATTTTTACGCTCAACTGAAGACTTTAATTTCAGAAATTTTTCCTTTCCATCCACACTTTTTAAATTTGAATACCTCAAAAAGGAGGAATCTAAAAAATATAACAATGTATCAATATTTTATTTCAGTATAGATCAACTAAATCAGATGAATCAGATTAAAATTATAAATTCAAAAAGGAATTATTCAAAATATGAATGATTACCCTTTGCATTAATGTCCATTCGATTCCTATATTACCCTACCCGGAACTAAATTTAGGATCCCCCACCTGAAAGAAAGAGGGATGCGGAAATTTGTCAAGTTTAAATAGAATGAAAAGGGTCTGATTATAATAGCGCTAGGAAACATTGGAAGAGAGGAAGCTGAAATGATAATTCGGGGGATTCACACCCCAGGAATCCCCCACCATATGGTCACCAAGGATTCCAGGATTCCTGATTCTCTAACGGTGGACGAGTACACAGACAGACAACCTTCGCCGAACTGCAAGTTCTCGGAAAGGCCATTGCTCTCCGGTTGGCAGAATTTGAGCGAAATGAGTATTATAGTAAACAGAGGACTATCGATATTGTGAATGTGAATTTGAATAACGCAGTCGGTCCCTTCAATCCTTCTCTTTCTTCAGTTGCAACCTGACACTTCAGTTCCTCAGTAGCACTCAGTAGCTCCCCGCTCATTGAACAAGTAACATTGTTTTTTGCTCACTTTCACCAATATTTATCCTGCAAGTCATCAATTTCGGTCGATACACGTTTTTTTATTCCAAAATCTACTGGTCTTGTTTTCTGTTTGCTGGCAAGGTCGATTGATATTCTTCCTTTTTTAGTCAATTAATCCAATGGCGATGGCAATGTACAACGGAACCCTTTACTACTTCTGTTTGACAGGTATGATTTTTAATAATAACAATTGACGAAATATTTAATCTTTGATCTAATTTTACTGCATTTGGGGGTTTTTTAATGCATTTTTTCTTGTTATTATAAACGCGTAAACAAGATTTAAATGGAAAATTTTATTTTCAGTGTTTATTTAGTCTAAAATTACAAAATTAATTTATATTAAAATTTTCGATTTATCAACAAATGCTCAATGATAATAATTTTAATGGTGAACCATTGTTTTTCTCAAAACATTAGTGAAATCGAAATTATAAACTACTTTCGCACCCCTTCAGAACCATGCTTTGAAATTCTTTCCCAATAAACACATTTTTGTCTTCACTTAATATCTTTAAATGAAATTTAAATTGTATCTGCTGTCGCAAATGAATATTTGAAAGAATACAGTTAATTATAGTACATGATGTAATAACATTTTATTTTAATAATATCTTCTTTCAGTAAATTTTTAGATTGTGTATTGATGTATTATATTTCTTGTATTATTCCGGTAGTCTCAGAAAATTTGTTTATCATCAAGGTCAATCACTCACTGCTGCATCTATTCTTGCAAAAAATCTGAAGCTCAAATTCCGATTTGAAAAACAATTTAGAATCGGAGATGCTCTTTTTTTATAAGCAGAGACGCCATTTACAGTCTCTTTTGGATTTTCAGTTTGACGCTAGAAATAAATAATAGACGAACTAATTTTTATAGCCTCCTATACTTTTGATTAATTTATCAAGCAGGACTATTTGTATCGAATATATTCAATTTGGTCAACAATTTATCTACAATAATGTCCACTTCTATCAGAAGAGCAAGATTTCCGGTCAAGAGACGTTACAGTGAGTCTGTCATTCGAGTTGAAATATAAATAATTTCAGATCCATTTTTTATTTTAGAAGAGTCTGCTATAAAATTATCTTTTTGTCTGATTAAACTATGATTTGATGAGAGCATTCCAACTTTAAATGTTAAGTTTTTATTGTTTGTAAATTCTTCTCAAACATAAACTTCCAAATTTTATACTCATAGAGTTGGAAATGCATCATTTTTCAGTTTAGAAATTGCTTCTAGGCAGACATTTTGAATGAATATTACAATAAAAAATGTATATGGAGTAGTTTAATATTAGTGGAATATCTGTGGAAAGATGTTTCTCAATTTATTTACATTTATAAATCCGTGTATTTTCGGAAATAGTTAAATAATAAATTTAAAATTACTTTTTGGGTTTTTGCCTCATCCTATAAATCATAGTTTCAAGCTACTTGTATAATCTGCGCAATTGTTACTGAAGGTTCGATGCTAGTAAGTATTAGCCAACCGCGAAATTTTATTTATATTTGTATTTAGATTCTGTGTTATTGGAAGTTATGATCATATTCAGGATCCAAATTATTCAATTGTTGAGAACTTTTCATAATGATATTGTTTGAATTGAATCAGTTAAAATGTCGATAATATTTTATGGCTTGCCGTCTTAAATTGTTGATCCTTGAAGACTTGATTAAAAATTAATTAATTGAAAAATTTCATACTGGAAGCGGTCCGAACTGACGTAATCTGGATTTTGTTTTCATTAATGCTGAATACATTTTTATAAAATATCATTTATGTTCCTTTTCTTTCCTTATTGAATTATAATCTAATTTTTCTTAATTTTCAAACATAAAATATCCCTTACAATGATTTTTCATCCAATCCGTGTTTATGTTTTATTTTGAAGAGTTCCATTAGAATGGCTATAAAGTTCCAGGATTTATTAATCCATTCTCTCAATTTAATTTCATACATTTTAATTTGTAAATTTATAAAGATAATCTTGAAGTTCAAGGGGTCCCTTGCAATTTTTCTCAAAAATTGCCTCTTACTAAAATTTTTAACAAGAGGGGGTGGGTTCAACCCTGAGAGTCTTAAAATAATCCACGTGTATTTGCCCTTTAGAATTAAACCGTCGCTTATCTCGATGAGCGTCTAATTACACGCGATGCATCATGCCTTATCTCAATTGCGCGTACGTGCAACGAGAGCTGCTATCTCAAAAAAGGGAACTTTAATTTCATTTTCTCCTACTCTAAACACCAAACTAACACGCAGCAAAAGTAATTTTTAGACCCATTATAAATGCTTTTTCCACGTTATTTATTTTTCGATTTATGCCCTCGCTTTCCTATAAAAATCCAATCCAAATCCTATCCAATAAAAAAAGTATGAAAGAAAGATTTGGGATCTTATAGAACCTTCTGTGCAAAAGAACATTGAAGGCTTTTTTGAAAAAACTGGAAGAAATAAATTTATGAATAAGTAGATGAATTGTGTTCTGTTGAAAATTCGTATTTTTCCCAGTTTATGCCTAAGGGCTTTGCCAATTTTGCAAGATTTAATTGGTTTTTACAGAATTTCGAGCATTTTCAAAAAATGCAGAGGGATGTCAAGAGATTTAGAAATATTTCGATGGATTGTAACAAATTCAAAATGTTTCATAAATATTTGAAGAATTTTGGAAGTTTTCCAGCAATTTCAGGGAATTTCAAAAGATTTTGAGGAATTAAAAAAAAGTTCAAGAGTTCCTGAAGTAATTAGGAGGATTTCAACAAATTGTAAAATATGTCACGGGTTTTTGAGGCATTCTTAAAAATTTCAAGGTATTTGAATATATTTCGATGGATTTTAACAATTTTAGGATTTTTGATAGAATTCGAAGAATTTCTAGTGATTTCAAGGCATTCTGGATATTTTAAGGTATTTAGAAATATTCCGAGAATTTTAAGAATCACAAAATATTCTATAGAATTTTTAAGAACTTCGAGCGATTTCAAGAAATCTCACAACATTTTGAAGGATTAAGAAAAAATTCTGGTTTTTTAAAAGTATTTCATAGGGTTCCAATGAATTCAAAAATATCCCATAAGGTTTCTTACGGTTTCGAAGGACTCACAAATATTTTTATGGAATTCAACAATTCCGAAATATTTTATGTAATTTTGAAGAACTTCATAGGATTTCAAACAATTATCTAAAGATTTCGAAGGATTTCAGAATAATCCATAAAATTTTGAGAATTTCTATAGATTTTAAGAGATTTCAAAGTATTCCATGGGATTCCACGTAATTTCAAAAGATTTCGAGGACTTTTTAAAGAATTTGAACTTCAAGCGGATTTCCAAAGAATTTCAAGCAAATTCAAGAATTGTATAAAGATTTGGCGGATGTTTTGCATATTTAAAAGGACTTGAAGGTATTTCGTACAAATAAATCAAATTCCATGATATTTCATTGGATTTCGAAGAATGAAAAAAATATTATGAGGATTTGGAAGAATTGCGAAAGATTCCAAGGGATTTAAAAACATTCAGGGATTTTAATATTATTCCGTAGGATTTCAATGAATTCAAAAATATTCCATAAAATTTTGGAGAATTTCTTAAGGTTTCGGGGGATTCAAAAACATTTCGATGGAATTCGGTAATCCCGAAATATTTTATACAATTCTGAACAGTTTCATAGGATTTCAAGTAGATTTCAAAGAATTTCACGGGATTTCAAGAGATTTCTAGGGCTTTCTAATAAGTTCAAAGTTCAAAAGGATTTCCAAAGAATTCCAAGTGAAACCAAAAAATGTATTGGGATTTGAAGGATTTTTGGAATCTTCCAAAGGAATCAAACCTATTTTAAGGGTTCTATGAAAAGTTCAAGAGGTTTGAAGGTACTTCGTACAAATACAACAACTTTCAAGAGATTCCATGGGATTTTGAGGAATTGCAAGGAACTTCATGGGATTAAAAAGAAATTTGAAAGATTTCAAGGGATTTGAACTTCAGGGGTGTTAAAAAAGTTCAAGATTTTCTAAAAGTATTTCGTAGGATTCTGAATTTCAATGGTTTCATGGGATTTCAGAGGAATTCAACGAGTCTTAAATATTACAAAGAATTTGCAAATATTCCTAAGCGACTTCAAAAAATTTAAAGGGATTTCTAAGAGAATAAAAGTTTTCCGATGGATAATAACAATATCAAAATATTCATAAGAGTTTTAAGAATTTTGAAAAATTGCGAACAATTCCAAGGAATTCTTCAAAAGATTTAGAGAAAATAAAAAAAGTTCAAGGATTTTAAGAGTAATTAGTAGGATTTTAACAAATTAAAAAATATGCTATAGGATTTTGAGGAATTCCTCAATATTTAAAGTAGTTTGAATATATTTCGATAAATTTCAATATTTAGCATTTAAAATTCCAGGGTTCTAAAAGTATTTCGCAGGATCTCAATCAATTAAAAAATTTCCCATGGTATTTCTAGAAAAATATTAAGGTTTCAAGGGATAAAAAATATGGCGATGTAACTCAACAATTTCGACATATATCATAAAATTCCGGAGAACTCTAAGAGATTTGAAGGGTTTAACCTTCTTGGTATTTCGGGAAATAGATTCATCCTTTGTGGTTGGACTGGATTTTTTTTCTTTTCTAGTGGACGAATTGTTTTTCTGTTGCAATTTCATACTTTTCGTGGTCATAAGAAAATTCAATTGTCTATTTTTTTCTGAAATAAAACTGAATTTTTTTGTTTTTAACATGACTAGTGCTTGTTTGGTTAGTTATGTGGAAATTTTGAAGAGATTCCTTTACAATAATAAAGTGTAAATGAGGTAAGGTTACCCCAAAAGGGATTTCGCTTGGTGGTATAATAATAATATCTTCTCTGTGTAATATTGGTCGTGATCGGATTGATTGATCGTGATTGTTTCGGTTACTATAGATGGAATCCTTAATTTCGGGAATCCTTTGTTGACAGGGTTTTATTTTTTCTATAACAAGGCTCAATGTTGAAAATTTTCATTTCAATTAGAGAAATATGAAGTCCTCGGGTCTGATTTGTCCCTTTGTTTAATTTTTTGAGTGTGTAAGCTTGCACAGTTGATTGGAAGGAGAAAATATAAATCTCTTCCGATCGAAATAAATGAGTGGGTCGCACGCTGAATTCTGGATGGGAGGCAAATCTCAGCTTTATTAGAATGTACTTATTTTCAATTGCAAACCACATGGAGTGCTTCTAATTAAAACTTTAAAAAGAACATTTTCAGCGACATTTTAATCTTTATTCAGAATTTGGATTCACATAAGCCAGATCTTTCAAGAGAGAATTATGCATTGCAATTTACAATGTTTTTTAGAGTTAATGAACCAATTACAATCTGCTAATTACATGGCTTTCGAATTTCTGGTGCGAACACACTTTACAGTTGGTAATGAGAAATTAATTTTGTAAATATTTTAATTATGCATATGGAATGGAAATATTATGTATAATAATTTATTCATTTATGTTATTATCTAACAATGATTGAACGAATTTTTTCTCTAATTTTGTTTTTATCTTATGTTTGCAGGCAAATCTCCATTTTTCCCAAGCCTTGATGAACAGGGTGGCAATCTTTTAGAGGATCCAACTGGGCAGTTGGATGGAGTCGGAGTTGGAGTTGGAGTGGGTGTTGGAGTTGGCATGAATGCTCCTCAAAATGTACCACTTTCATCTCCAAGCCGAAGCAGTCCTCACAGTCAAGGTAGCGAAACCGGTGAACGATTTTCCAGAAAAGTCTTCGTCGGAGGTCTGCCACCTGATATTGACGAAGGTAATTTTAATTGCATCACATATTATCTATCTTGAAGAATTTGATTTTAACTATCAACTTTATGGAAAACTGGAATGTAAAAACTACCAATCTGAAGCCTAAATGTTTTAATCAACAAATAACTCTAAATTAGGAGAATTTGAAAAGTTGTCCAATTATTGAAATTTAGATTTTATCAGGAGAACTTTACAACAATCAATTTGTTAAGTGTTCAATTTATGGAAATATTTTCAATCAGAAAAAAATTGAAATACTAAATTTCCAATTGAAAATTGATTCCAGTTAGAAAGTTTATAGAGTGAAATAAGTTTTAAATTACATTCAATATTATTGTTTCTTATAATAGGATTTTTGTGATTTCAGTCATTATTTCAATTATTTCTCTATAGTTAATGAAATTCATGAATCCCAAATGTCGTTATAGTAATAATACCGAACATTTGTCTTCAATATAAGTAATTCAGTATTAATTATCGCAACTGTTAATTTTCAATGCAGGAAATGCATATTATGTTTCTTTCACAATCAACCACAAAACTTTCAAACTGCAACAACAGACAAGAGTTCAAATTATAGAGAAACTTATAGAAGCGTAATTTTGTTATTTCCTATTCTTATCATTTTTCCGAATCAAAAGTATTTTACTTTTCATATTTATACTATTATTGATTCAGAAAGTTTTTAATTCAATTATTTTCCTAAAGTTTTATAGTATTGCATCATTAAATAATATACTGATCTCCGTTATAACAATTATGCTATAAAAAATGTAATCCTTATTTTTCGTTATAAATTTAAACATTTTTTCACTTTTCCTTTTTTGTTTGGAAATTTTTATTTATATATTTCGAATCTTAACCATTCTGTTGGAATTTTTTTTTTTTCATAAAAATTAATTTTTTGTCAAGGATTGAACTATTCTAGTTAAATGTTCATCATTTCAGTTGAAAATTCGTTTTCCTGGTTCAAAATTCAACTACTTCAGTGTAGCATCTACCATTTCATTTGATTCTTCATCATTTTGTGCAAAAGTGAAATAATTTGTTTGAAAGTTAGTTGTTTTCGTTTATTGAAAGTTAGTTTTTTTAACTGGAAATTTAACTCATTCTGATTGAAAATTCCATAGTTTTAGTTAAAATTTTATTTATTTAGTTAAATATCGCTTTTTTCATTTTGAAATTTGATTATTCCAATTTTCGTTGACAATTTATCTTTTCCAGTAAATCTTAATTTATCTGTTTGAAAACTTCACTCCTTCAGTTGAAGATTCTTTGTTTTAGAAAAAAAAACGCTTATACTTAGACTCAGATTGGTTGGTTGAACTAAAAATGTTACTGTTCCATTTTTTGAGGAAAAATAATAATGTTTTGGGTTTGAAATTCGACTATTTTGTTAAAACGTTGTATTTTTTCTTGGAAAATTATTCTTTCTACTCGGAAATTAATCTTTATTAATTCATCTTCTGCATTAAAAAATTAACCATTTTGTTGGAAATCCGTTCCTTTTTGTTATCGTAAATTGATTTTTTATATTGCAAGTTTAACTGTTCCAATTTATGTAAAAAAAATGATTTCTATGTTGTTGAAAATTTGAGAATTCTTTTCAAAATTGATTCATTTTGCATTTTTTGATCTGTTGCGTTAATATCGCCGCCTTGCTTATTTTCATTTTTTTAAACTTAATCGTCGCCAATATTGGATACGGATTATTCCTGAAACCCTATGTCCATGATAGTTAAGATGATTTTCAATTGTTAATTTTTTTTTACAGATGAGATCACAGCTAGTTTCCGACGCTTTGGGCCATTGGTCGTTGATTGGCCCCACAAAGCCGAAAGCAAATCCTATTTTCCACCAAAGGGCTATGCTTTCCTGCTGTTCCAGGTAAAGACTAGTATTCAAATATTTTTTTGTATTTATTCACGTAATTATATTTCTTGAAAAGACATCATTCCATTCTAAATTGAATTGAAGTTTCTGATTCGAATTGCTCAATTTTAACTTGAAATTTATAACTGTTTGATTCTAAAGTCTCTTAGTTCTGAAATTTTCGAAGACAACCTCGAAAATCTAGAAAATTCGTGGAATTTCCAAAGACAATCTGGAGAACCTGAAAATATCCTGCATTCTTGAGAAAGAGATTGACCTTTTTTATTTTTATTTCTTTTTGAAGTTCGGATGTATAATTATTCTAGTGCTTTTCTGTTTATTCTGCAACTTCAGATTGACAGAAATTGATCATCAACTGAAAAAATGAATCTTTAATGAATAGTAGAATTTTCAACCAAAAGCGCTGAATTCTGAGCCAAAAGGGAGGTGATAGATATTCCAAATAAAAAATTTGGTTAAAAATGTATTTTCTTTGTTGAATCTTCAACTACCCGCTTGAGAAATATCTTTAGTTCTAAGAATTTAATTTTTTTTGTTCAAAATTCATGTACTTTGTTGATGATTCTTCTTTTTTGCTGAAAAATTAATCTCATATCTTTTTGATCGTAAATTAACTATATTTGGTTAATCCTAATATTTTTGGTTGAAAATTCATCTCTTCTATTGAAAATCCATAATTTCAATGGATTTTTCGGTTAAAAATTAACATTTCTAGTTAAAAATTCACCTATCATGAAATTGAACTTCTGTAACAACCCTGAGCAAACCAATTTTAAAAAATGGAACTTTTCTTTCGATTCCAGGATGAGAGTTCAGTGCAGCAGTTGATTGACGCGTGCATCCAGGACGATGACAAGCTTTATCTTTGCGTTAGTTCTCCAACAATCAAAGACAAACCTGTACAGATCCGACCTTGGCGTTTGAGCGATGCAGACTTCGTTCTTGATGCATCAATGCCACTTGATCCACGAAAAACAGTCTTTGTCGGCGGAGTACCACGACCTCTGAAAGCTGTTGAACTCGCAATGATCATGGATAGATTGTATGGAGGTGTCTGTTATGCCGGTATTGATACCGACCCAGAACTAAAGTACCCCAAGGGAGCAGGCAGGGTGGCTTTCAGCAATCAGCAAAGTTACATTGCTGCCATTTCGGCACGATTCGTTCAATTGCAGCACGGTGATATTGACAAGAGGGTGAGTGTTTGTGCCTTTTCTGCTCCAACATCACCTCATTCCTTTTCAGGAATGAGAAATAAGAAATTTAGAGAAAGTGACGCTCAAATTGTTGAAGTTTCCTTCCAGAAAAGGGGTCAATTACACTTATTTCTTTATAGTAACAATTCCTGGATACAATTCTCAATTTCAGGCATCTTTCACTTAGTTTCACTTCTGTCATTCTGCTTAAGAAAACTTAAAATCAACCTTGCCTAAGAGCTTGGACATAACTTTATATAAATAAGACAATGAAATCTGAAAAATGAGTGCTTTCCGCTTTCCGTAGATACTATCTTCATTGTCTTTATGAAAGAATTTGGAATATTTTTACCACCACTCTTGTATTATTCACGTTAAGAAAAGTTATCTAATCTCAAATCTCCATAGGTCGAAGTCAAGCCATACGTCCTGGACGATCAGATGTGCGACGAATGTCAAGGTCAACGTTGCGGAGGAAAATTCGCTCCCTTCTTCTGCGCCAACGTTACCTGCCTTCAGGTATAATTAATACATTCTTTTACCTTACAGGGTGGCGACTTGACCGGAAGAAAACCGGGAATTCAATTTAAAAACCGGGAAATCACTTGACTCAACCTAGACAATTCAAAATTTTACCGTAAAAATACGAGAAATTACCGCTTTCTTTTCATAAATTAAAAAGAGATCTTATCATTTAAATTGAAGAATGTTTTTCAGTAAAGACATAATTCCACTGGGAACAGGGAATATTTCACATGGAACGGAAACTTTACAAAATAATTCTCATTCGGATTGAGAAGAGAGGAAATTGAGAAAATCGCTCTTTCCATTTAAAATTTGGGCAAATTTGAAAGTCCCCCTCTCCTTAATTTGAATGAAGAAAGTACTCCAGCAGTTTTTAAAGTAGAAAGAGTATTTCAAATGAGAAATATTTTTAAATTATAATAGAAAACTTATTCACATTCTTCATTGCGAATTCATCCTTTTTCATTAAAAAGTCAACTACTTGGTTGAAAGTTAAACTCTTTTGTTGTAACTCAAACTTTTTTGTTGAAGGTGCAATATTTGAACTTAAAATCCACCTCTGATTGAAAATGTTAACCTGACTTTTTAAAAATTAATTCATCTTTCTTTGATGAAGATTCAAGTATTCAGTTAAACATTGATTTTTGAATTTAAAACTTGAACTATTTCTTTGAGAATTTGTTTCCGCTGTTGGAAATTCGCCCTCTTGTAGAAAATGAATCTTTATGGTTGAATATTCACCTTTCTCGCATAAAATACATTCATTCCAGTTGAAGATTTATCATTTTACCTGAGAATTAATCAGTTTGGTTGGAAATTAATTTCTCTAACTGGAGAATGATCTTTTCTTGTTCCAAATTAAACTATTTAGATGAAAATTTTTTTTGAAAAATTGATTTTCGGTATAAAATAATCTTTTTCTTCGAAAGTTAATTTTCTCATTCGAACTGAAAATTCAATTATTTCGCTGAAAATTCACATATTTTGTTGGAAAAAATGGATTTTTTGGTATGAATATCTTTTTCTCCGGAAGTTACTTTTCTTGTTCGAAAATTCTTTTTCACGGTTAACAAATCAAGTTAAACATTTGTATATTTTTCATATCAGTCGAAAATTCATCTGGTTGAATACTCTTATGTTTTATTTAAAGTTAATTTTTAAGCCAAAAATGTTATTTTTCTATTTTTGGTTGGAAACGATTATCTCTATAGTTCAAAATCCAACCATTTTGTTGAAAAATTGTATTTTTCAGTTAAACATTAATTTTTGGCTAAATTTCAACTATTCTAGTAGAGGGTTCATCATTTCAGGTAGAAACTCTTCTTTCTGGTTCAAAATGCAACTAGTTGAACATTTACAATTCTTTTTGAAGACTAATCATTTTTCTTCCGAATCGATTTGTTCGAAAGTAAGTTTTTTTTCTGTTGCAAGCTAATTTTTTTTTTAACTGAAAATTTAACTTATGCCAATTGGAAATTTCATAGTTGTAGTTACAAATTCATTTGTTTGGTTAAATTCAAAATTTCAGTATTCAAATTTTGGTTGACAATAATTTATTCGACAATAATAATTCATTTTCTGTTGAAAACAATTTTTTTTCAGTTAAAAATTAATTTATTCTGTTGAAACATTGGTATTTTATGGTAAAAATTAATCTTTCTATTTGAAAATGATTCCCTTGTTTGAATATTCACCTTCATGGTCGGGAATTGAAGTGCTCTAGTGCTCTCAAATTGATAAACATTTACCATTTTAGTTGAAAATTCATCTTTTTGGTTCGCAATTTAAACTGTTCCAGTTGAATATTCATAACGTCATTTGAAAATTCATCACTTTGGTGGAAAAATGAAGTATTTTGTTGGAAATTCTTTTTTTTTTTTGGTTATCGCAAATTGATTTTTTCAATTGTAATAACTGTCCCAATTTTTGTAAAAAAAAATTCTATTTTTTCGTTGAAAAGTCGAGTATTTTTTAAAAAATATTCATTTTGGAATCAGAATGAACATCACGAATTGAAATAAATATTTGCATCTTGCGACAAATGTGCAAATGTTACTTTTAGTTGACCGGGAAAATTGAAAAACTCGACTGGGAAAAACCGGGAATTTGAAATCGTCTGCCAAATCGCCACCCAGAACTTAAGAAATTCTTTTGCAAGAGAATTCTTTGCCTAATATCAATTTTCAAATATTCTAAAGGAGGATCTTTTTAAGCAAACATAATTCAATGTTATCAGGAATATCATTACGTTATGAGTGAAATGGCAGTTTCTCCAGAGTAACTTCAATGTTTCAAAGAACGTTATTTTATTTAGTTTATTTAACTACTTTCTAATTGATTTTAGACAAGGAATTCAAAGCTAAATATTTTACCATGAGATGGATCATACTCTATTTACCTAAAAAAAATAACTTCGAACCAAGGCGAAAGAATTTGTGAGATATTATAAATAGTTCAATGTTTTACTCAGATTATTAATTTCCAACTGAGATATTCAGCTTCGCGATTTAATGAGAAACATCTTCCAAGCTTATTAAATGAAGAAAATGAACCTCTGATCTCACCTAACGGTCCATTTATTCGCCTTTCCTCGACCTTTGGGGGTTGCCGCGAGGGAGATTAGCATATTAATGTTATTCGTTTTGTTTTCAGTACTACTGTGAGCACTGTTGGGCAACGATCCACTCCCGGCCAGGACGGGAGTTCCACAAGCCTCTGGTGAAGGAGGGTGCGGATCGGCCACGCGCCGTGCCTTTTCGCTGGTGTTAACCCCAACTGCGTCGCCCCTAATTATCTCGCGGCCCTAGCTAATTAACTACCACTTCTACAATGCCCGAACCCATTATACCTTACCCACCTTACCCAACCACAAGTACTATACTACTCGATCGTCACTACCCCACTCTTCTACTACTACTACTACTACTACTACTACTACTACTACTACTCTACTACTACTACCACTAATATGCTACTACGAAACTATTACTACTATTACTCCATTACTACCCCCCACTACCACCGATTTAAATCGCAAGAAGAAAAAAACCCGTCAAGCAAGGAACCCAGGATCTTCCTCTGCTCCCTCCGATCTTGTCCAGGCTGCCTTACAATCAATGCCCAACCGTTCAAAATCCGGTTGAAGGGACAAGTTCAGGAAGTTGGATCATCGAGTCACCAGACGTCGATCATGGAAACGTCAGGTGGATAGAACCCGTGTATCGTTAATTGAACTCTTGTACCTTGCCGGACAACTCGTCCAGATCAAGATCGCGTCTAATGATTTATGTTCAAGAATTCGTTACTGCGAACTATACGGAATAATTCTCTCGAGTAGAAGAAAAATCTCAGAAAGCAGAGCGGTAGTTGTAAGTTCTCGATCTCTCGGCTCGATCGATAGATTTAATTAATTGATAAATTGATCGACCTGAAAATCAAGTGAGAGAAAGGAAAAGAGAGAGAAAGTAAGGGAGGGAGAGAGGAGAGAAAGAGTAATGAAAGTAAAGGAGGAACGAGGAAGAGGGAGAGAACTAAAGAAAATAATATATGGAAATAACGAAACGCGCTCTCGCGCGAATAAATGTTATTAATCGATAAATGGAAAATCCACGCTTTATCGCTGTGTATTAGAAGAATTCTCGGTATCACAGTCTCTAGAAACTAAGAATCTTTATTACATGCGTTAAAAAGGTACGTTAATTATAATACGTGTTTAGCCGGGACGAGTAAAAGAAAGGATTTTTTTACCGATCTTGTTCTCGACACTTTGCGAGGTACGCGAGAAGAGGGAGGTCAATAATTTGATAGTTAAATTCTTTCGCGAGGGGCGAGAACTTTTAGAGGATAAATTCATCGATAATTATTTTTCACAAGCTCCTGGTTTTGGAGGATTCAGGTGATGCCTAAATAAAGAGACCCTTTCGCAAAGGCTTCTTTGGAAGCAAATATCACTCGCTAACCAGCAATCGGTGAAGAAACAATGGATAATTTGAACGCGATAATTGTCCTTCAATTATTACCTTCAGATTATAGTTCCGAATCGTTTCCTGGTTGCAGGGAGAAATCTTCGGAATAATCTCCTATTGGTATAGGTAGAGGTGATCCGTAGAGTAGAGAAACGTAGGAATTCGGTAAATCGTCCTTGACTTTAACGACGCAAAAAAAAAACGATCTATTTTCATTTAGGATAGAGGACTTGCTACTATCTCGTAGTTTTCGACGTTTGCCGAAGGCAGATGCATACTTTCCAATGACGAATAGATTTTTTTTAGATCTTTCTGCAAGCCTGACAAGGCAAATCATGAGTCGTAATTGAAGGCCTTTCAAATAATGAGGAAGCTCTAGGTATAAATGACGTCCGAGATTCATAGGCTCTAACCTGTGACGCGCCCACCAAAAGTTGGCGTTATCGTTGCTTCGTATCCTACTTTTATAAAAGTTTTGTCCAACTTTTGCTATGGTAGACCGTGTTTTAACTCTTTAACTAGCAGTGTAAGAGCGGCTTTTGTGGACGCGTCCAGGTGAGACGTCTGAAGGAAAGATTTTGACTTGTTAGAATCGCAGAAAATCATTTGAACGTTACTCTAATACCTCTCAAGTATTGGACTCACTTTCGAATTTTTCAGAACTTTTCTCCGGAATTGGCTGAATGATGTCGCTCGGATCGATGATTTATTTTTGTATTTTTTTCTACCTAAATCCGAGGCTCGGGAGAGGGATCGAGGATAAGGGTGTCCAGTGTTGAAACGCCGACAATAACGAATCCATCGTTTTCGGTTCCGAGTCGAAAATAGCGTTTCTCTTGGACGTTGAATGTGTTGTAAATGTAGGTAAAATTTTGTAGAAAAACTATCTCGGTACACGTCTCAGAGCTAGGAACGACAAAACACCCTTAAGCTCGCTCGTGAATGCTCTCGAAGTGGGGCTTCTTTTGTACATAAATGTGTGAAACCTTCTATTGCTAGCTACCCGCGCCTGCAGCGTTCGAGTGCGCACTCTTAACCACGATTTCTTCTCTCGGTGTATATAATCAAACGAATGCAATCGCGTAGTTCAAATTGAAAAAAAACACACTGTCCCGACTGAGTGGGACGATTATTCTAATTAATTAGAAGCAGAGTCGAGAACGTGTTGTGTCGTGTTTCTTCCCGCGGTGTTGATGGGCAAGTGAACGCTCCTGAAGCACGATTATTATAACCGATGCAATAAACTTTAAAATCAACACTAACATCTACACAAAAATTCAATTTAAACAACAAAAATCTTGAATATACATACAGACACATTCTCGCGAACAGACACGAACAACATAACACGGAAAGAAATCCGCAATATGGACCCGTAAGGATTAAGAGAAAGACAGAGTAATCTTCACATCTATATATAATATATATACATATATATATATATATATAAACATATATATTTATTTTTTTGGTCTCCTTTTTGTATATAACTCTGGCCATCTTAGACGTAGGTGGCGTTTAGACACCGGGGACGATGGAAAGAATTAGAAGAGTCTCGCCTGAACTTAGCTTCTCCCTTCAATTCACAGTATTTACTGCTCGAAAAAAAACGCGCTACGCTCTCAACAAAGAATAATAGGAATAAATGCGGAAGATTGACGCTGTAAATTGAACGCGAAGTCGCGATTGGGTTTCGCGAACCAAAATCGTGCAATATTAACAATGAAGATCCAACATCAAAACTGGATGATTTGTGAATATAATTTTATTTAAAATTGTTAGAACTTAAATTTTAATCTTTAATGAAGTTTTGTGCTGTATTGGTGAATACAGCTATGATTTATATTTTTTCTTAAATAAACAAATCTCGACAAAGTGTGTTTTGTCATTAATTTTGATCAAGTTAACCCTATTGTTTCCAATTTCTACAAATCACATTAGTTTTAAGGAAAATTCGATAGGTAGCCAATTCGAGGTTTTCGGCCTCCAAAAATTTGCGATTCCCAATCGTGATACGGTAGATTTTCTAAACCAAAATTCTTTACGATAAAATCGTAGTACAATGAGAAGGATACGAGGCGTGCAAAGCAGAGCATTAGTTAGTGCAATTTTAACGCGAGTGACGACCTTTCACGTGACACGCGAAAAACAGGATAAAAAGTCTGGATTGCGGAACACAAATAGGAAAAAGGTGACATTTTTAACACTTATTACAACATTGATGTTTTGAAAATATCACTCTCTGGTTCATTTGTCTCCGCATTCCTTGCCTATCCGCCTTAAATAAATAGTTCATGATTGGGCTTATCAACAGTCCCAAAAAATAAAGACAAATTTGTCGAATTTATAAATATATATTGTACGTAATACATATAATGCAATTCGTATAAATGGCGTGAACTCGCATTAAGGGACGACCACGTTTGAATTTCGCCGGCAGCGCAATTTGTTCGTGTACGTTTCATACATCACAATTCGATATCTCGATATAAGGGCTAAAAACGTGGAAGGACACACCTACACGAACATGCACACGTACACAAAAACACAAGCGCGACACACGCCGATCGGTATAATTGTAGCGAAACTTACCTAGGTACCAATTCACCTAAATCAATTGATAATTAAAAAAATATATATTGATATACATATTATAAATAATATATATTATATAGAGAATAGCATTATATTCAATATAACTGACCGCCGACGACTTTGACGTGAACGGGGGACAGATTTTTCTAGTGAAATTTGTCTAATTTTTATGACGTACACTGGGTTTCTCCGAGCCCATTCCTATCTCGTACACACTTTCCTACTAAAAACATCAGCCGTTTCACACTTTCGCATATTTTATTTAATGTTAATTAATACTTTAGTTGATTCCTTATCCCAAAGATATTTTGTAGATCCATTGTGATTGTAAGAGTGATTACTGTCGAAAATAAAACATTTTTTTATCTGAAAATTCTTGCAATACCTTTTTTCTTATCTAGTCTATTAGTGAAAATGTAGAAGAATTGCGACTCTGAGATTTGTGTCGTTGAAATTTTTAATTGAGAACGGCTGTTTGTTTAGTAGTGTAACACAATTCAATGACACGGACACGAAACACACGAGCACACTATGTGCGCGTTCTTATATTCGAAATTACGATCGTACCTTTTTAATATGGATATAAATATGTAGTTATAAAAAAAATCTCAGTTGTTCTATCGTGCTTTTTATAAAGTCTCGTTCCGAAAAAAAGCGGTACTCTTTTCGTACGTGAATCAAACTGTTCTAGACGTCGTGTAAGAAACCGATGCGTGAAACGCTGTTCTTGTAGTAGTGGTTCAAAGAAAAATCGAAGTGTCCTGTTGTTTACTGTATCCTTGCTCATGCTCTATGGTCTAAATGATGGTTATAATACGCATTAAATAAACATCAATACGGCGCGTTTTCACTTTATCAGAATATTGAAAAATACCCCTGCACGCGAATTTTAGACCGCAAAATCCACCGCAGGAGACAACGACTCTCTACTTCTCTTAATTGCCAGAATCAAAATTCCACGTCACGTGACAACCACATATCAAACGTTTTTCGCAAATAAAAAAAAACCGAATGAAAATCTGGGTGCGTGAATTGAGGGTTGCGGGGGAGCGTTGTTACAAAAATTCTATTTGTGAAACGTCACACAAAATCTTCTATACAAGAACATACACACGCAAAACACAGATGGAACACACTCATGATATCGAGCGATCGGTATGATAAAAACAAACAATAACAATATGTTAGGTGTGATTCTTCACCTCCTTTGTAATGTGTGTGATAAAGCATAGTATATATATAATATATTGACTATTATATATATATAAATATAAATATTATACATAAAGTACTAATATATAATTGATAATAATGATTAAAATATCTAATATATTCTGAAAGACCGTAATGGGGATGTAACTGAATTGCTCTCGGGGACAAAAGTCCAGTTTGTTTCCTAACTCTTGAGCTCGCTCTGAAGCAGGTCTACCTCAGAAAAATTCAATTCTTCAAAAGTTGATAAATTCTTAAGATTTTATTTTTCTGTGCAGTAGAATGTTCATTGACTTTCGCGCCCGACAGTAGGAACTAATTGCACGATACGACAGTGAAAACAGTAACAACAGAAAAATCAGACAGAATCCAGGAAGCCACTCACACAAACACATCCAACGGCATATAACAATGATAATAAAAGTAATCCTTAATGGCAGCAATTATAAACGCATCTCGACCGAACTCTGTTGTTCGATTTACTGAATGAGGAATTAGGGGCAAAACAAGGGAAAAAAACAAGAAATTAAGTACGCGATGATAAAACGAGAGGGGGAAAAGAGTAACAATGGTAGTCATTTACGATAGATTTGTATTTTTCAGTGTTGAAAAGTTTTTTATACCGCTGTTATATTCTTGTCTAAATATCTTAGTTCGGAGCATGAGAGAGGGAGAGAAAGGGCGAGAGTGAGAGTGAGAGAAAACGTGTGGGAGAGAATGAGAAGGTGGGAGGGAAGGGGGGGGGATAAATATTTGGCGTCGTCTAAAATAAAAATGTGAATTGCTGAAATTTTTGTATCTGTAAGCTAAGAAAGTAAAATACAATTCGGGACAATTTTGCGAGAGAGCGATCGAGTCGAGTGAAAAGGGAAGAAAAATTAAAAACGCACCTTTAGGGGTTGAAAGAACTTGTCAAGTGCACCCCTCCTATAAATCCAAAGGATTTGCCAATGGCGCGAAAATTGGGGCGATAAACACGAAGTCAAATTCGAAGTGATACGTGCGTGATCGTGCGTACTTCCTATAAACCCGTACCTATTATTTAATGATAACGATAGTAATATAAATGACCCCTGCTCACCCTCCGATATACCGTTTTTCGACGAAGATTCAAATGATTTTTATTTTTTTATATAAAAGTTATTATTATTATTATTATATTATTATTCTAGCTGTAGATAAATCCGTAGAGTTTAAAGTAGCCCAAACATTGTTTTACCTTTTCCTTTTTTTTTTAACTGCGACAGCGAGTCCACTTCTTAGGAATCGGCACGTTGTCTCTCTTTGTTTAATGAGTTTATTACCGCTAATATTATTATATGTAGTATAGCAATATTGTCGCTGTAACTATCGCGTTATTCTCTCATCGCTATTTACCACTTACTACACTGTTATTATCATTGATCGTTATCGCTATGATTTCTGTCACTATTTTTGAGATCTCCACGTACCAAAGAGACACAAAAACGACACACACGCCAAATTCTCACACATCACACGCAAATGCATGATCAATCACACATTCGTTGAAAGAAACAACACTTGCAATCTTGCACAGTTAAACAGAAAGAAAAATCCCCAGTAGCCTAAGAAATCTGTGGAGACGTTTTATGAATATCCGAGTATCAAAGCAAGCGTTGGTTTCTGATTCAGGTCGAAAACCGACGTCTGAGTAAACTTTTGAGGTTCTCTGTGGAGAGTAAGATTAAATCTAAAGTTAAGCCCTGACGATCGACAAGTCGCGAACTTGCTGAAGAAATTCAAGTCACGAATTGTTTAGGACCTTAGACGTATAAAGTAATGCTAAGACTTTTTAAGACACAAGCAGCTGGGAGTAGTGCAATGTTAAGAGACAAAAAATGGACGTGGCGGGGTGTTGATGAGGGTGGAAAAAAAGATCCAATAGAAAGAAACCGTAATAAGCGAGTGAAAGGATGTCTGTCTTTCAAGAGCAGGAAACTAATTCGCGAGTTCTAAGGGTTCGAGTTGCGAATCCGAGTAAGAAAAGGGCAGAGTAAGAAACTAATTGAACATGAATCGCGTTTTGATCGAGGGCAAAGCACACGAAAAGCTCGGAAAGACCGCGAATAACAAAACTCGCTGAAATCGACGAAAAGTACCGGCACGAGAAAAACCAGTCAAAAGGACGAATGCATTCGAAACAGAAATCTTTGTCGAAAAATTCACTTTCAAGGAGAGGGTGGAAGTGCATAAAAATCTATTAGATAGGTATTATTTCTTCTGTTCCGATGTGCCTTGGATTCCGAGATATCGATGGTTAAAAATTTAGGCTCGAGCACGATCCGCACTTGACTTGCCGCAAACGCGCGACCGTGCTCAAGCCGAAATACTTAATCCTCGATATCTTGGAAACTAAGGTTCATTAGATCAAAAGAAAAAATACGTATCCAATAGATTTTGATAAGTTTCCAACCTGTGAAGTTTGAGTCAAATCGGCGCTTCAAACTCGCCATTTCTTCAATTGATTTCTTCTACTTTAATTGGTTCCTAATCTCGACGATACGTTTTTAGAATAACTTAAAGAGTTCTGCTCCAAATGCATTTTCTTTGCGACTAAAAACAAGTAATCATCGAAACAGATGTGAAATGACACACGTAGATGTAAAAGATCACTTGCAAGACATTAGTACCCGTGATGCTCTTTCATATTAGAAACCCCTCCCCGTCCCTGGTTCCTATAAGTTTGTTGATAGAAGTTCGTGGAATAAATGAAAGAGTTCTTTTGTGGAAACAAAAAAAAAGAGATGATAGGAAAGTGAGAGAAAGAGAGAGATAGAAAATGGGAGATGTGTAAAAACCAACGTTTGATATGTACATTTTAGCCTAAATATTATATTACGTGTGTTTTCTAGTGACGAGGCATGTTTCGATGACTGTCTAGTGTTGTAAATCTGTAAGTTCGTCTTTTTTTTATGTGGTGCACACATTCGCATATATGCAAAAGTTACACTCGCGTTTCATTATGACACACATTCAAAGCATACACTTACAATTACACAAGTTAACTTCTTAATTGAGTAATAAATGATAAATTTTTCTTTATTTCCTCTTGCTTTTTTTCTGTAATATGAACATTTTGTAGGAGAGGAGTGAGAAGCAGTGAGAGTAATAGAAGAGCTATTAGAGGCGGATAATGAAATTTTGTAATTATACTTGTAAAACGCTGTTTCGTGCGGAACGAGAGGTTGAACCTGATTTCTTAATTATTCTTAGTGGTAGTTCGTATCGATATATTGAATATATTTAGGATATAAATAATCAACGAGCCGATTGAGATCGCTCGCTAGCCAATTTGCTCCTACAGTCTTTTGTACCGTTCTTTTTTCTAAATAATCACTATTAGCATAAACGTGTATTTCTATATACGCTTAGAGGAAGTTTTTCTACACCCAATACACATACACGCGCGCGTTAACGCCACACTGTTAGTGACTTTTTGAACTTCTTGATCGTCGATCGAGTCACGAGATTTTCAAAAAATAAGAAACGTGGAGGACGCGATTCGGTTTTTGAAACAAGGTGCTCGAAATATGAAGTCGTTTGGTAAATTATTAGAATTTTTTATACGTGCGAGTTTCTTCTCTGGGGAGAAGAAAAATCGAGTACCGTTTTCGAGCAACTGGACGAAAACTGACGTGACTCAAAGTGGGTATTGCGATTGTTCTTAGAAGGAAAAGCTCTCGAGTGGAAAGGCTTAGGAACGAAGGGAAGTGAGGGTTGAAAGACCAGACATCTGATTTTTTATACGTTAGGTGTTTTCGCATGTACCTAGTTAGGCGTTAAATGAAAATACGAGGTAACCTTTCAAAGTTATAAATGTTGAGCCTTTTTCACGTAGCAGGACATGAATGCGGGGGGAGTGAAACAGAGAGAAAAAGAGCAAGAGTGATGGAATGAATGCTCAGGAAGAAAACGGAAGCGTGAGTGGCATGTGAAGCTAGTTACGGAGTAAGAGATAGAGACTGCGAGCGTAAGTGAAGCAACATTGGCAAAAACGTTCGGCGGGAGATTTTTTACCTTTTTCTAAAAAAAAAAAATTGCAACGGTTAACCTAAGATGTTTGTAGTTAAATGTACTTGACACTTTTGAGACTTTCGAGTAGATCGATTACACGGAGAAAAACGAAAATTAGTATTTCGATTAGCGTTTTTGTATATTCAGGTAACGTGATTGCATATATAGACTTAGGGGTGCTGAGCTTCCGCTTCTTTTCGTGTCTTTTGACTTTCGTAATCGAGCACCAGTATTTCGGTATTTTTCCCACTTTTACCAATCTTTTTTGCTCACATGGGTCTTGTATATCGCGTGTTTAACCATCTTTTCGATGAGAATTTCTCCTCGAAGTCAAATTTTGTGCATATCAGTACAACGTTAAAGCTGCTTTTGTCCATTTCGATTTTTTAATCTCCTCGCTCCTTTCCATGAGTGTACTAGTCATTATAGAGTACTTTAATATAAATTAAAATTGTTGGATCGTCTCTCGGTCAATGAATTGAAATTTCGAGCCGATGGTATTTTTTTTTCATCGAACATTATTTAATGCCAGGTGTTCTTTTTTTTCTTTGTTGTAAATTAATTTAAAGTATTTTTTTAAGAGAGGTTTATTTTCGGTATAGATACGCGATTCACTCGAATAAACGAATAGACTAAAAATCGTGCGCAATGCAATTGACCGTTTCGAGCTTTAGACAAATCTTAGATAATCGTTAGCTGAACAGTAACAGTATTACTCGAGTACTGGAGGTATCAGCGTATGCTTCTTTTCTCATTGTTAACACGTTGTAACATGCACGCGTTTGATACGATTTATATTATTAATTCTCGTTGTTGAACTACTTAGACGATTGCGATTGCTACTGATCCCATATCTATATATTTAAAGGAAAACATTAAATTCTACATACATACATACACTCTCTCACCTTCGCAGAGAAACAGACACGAACACATGCCTAATACACATGCCTTACATATTACAGAAGACTTCCGTTTAGCTGAACCCGAGCGGCCCCCTCTACCCACACTACTCTCGAGTGGACAGTGGTGGGAATTTCTCGAGTTCAGCCAAACGAATGTTTACGCCGCGTAGCGGTTCAGCTAAACGGAAGTCTTCTGTATTTGGTACTTTTACGCTTAAGCCACTCTTTTAATTCCTAAACCTTACGAGCAGAGCAAATCTCAAAAAACCAACTTAAAAAAAAAATATGCATGAAATTAATCACTAGAGTTCAGATATAATAAGAAGTGAAAGTTCGATTTTCAACTACTTACATGTCAATACTTCATTTTTCAATCTAATTCCGTTGGTCTTTCGAATTTTCTCTGCTTTAAGCTGCTCCCGTCAATATTTAAATCACCCCAACAAATAACACAATTTATTTGTGATATTTTTCTTTAGGGAATATAAATATTGAATGTTAGCCAGCAAAAGAGCAATGTATGTATTTGCTTGATCCGATCTCCCGAGTATATATAATAATACCTTGTATTCCAAACTTTATGATGTAGTTATAAATAATCGGCGATTCATTTCAAACAGGAATGAAATAGAGCTTCGTTTCAAAATGAGCGATTTGCGTATCTTTGTTGCTGTAAAATTGAGCGCTTGCTTTACCGAGCATGTTACTTGAAAGCGATCGCTCAGTTCAATCGACAATTCACTGTGATTGGCTGTATTGATAGCCACGCTACATCAGAAGGAAAAAATGATGCATCGGAGAAAAAAAGTGTGTAAAGTATCCTACGAAGCCACCGCACCAAGCCAACAATTTTCCTAGTGTCGATTCTTGTAATAAACGTAGCCTTTAATCAATGAATACCTTGTAGCTTAATTATTAACGGATAATACATAGAATTTATTTTTTTGCTCGCAGAATATTGTTATAAGTATATTAGAGGGAAAGAGTTGCGCTGATTGAATACGGACGAGCATACAGCAAAGTTTGAGAACGAAAAAACAAAAGAGCGGGAGGTGTAGAGGGTTTAGAAGAGAACTGTCTGGTATTAAGTTTGTTAATGAAAAATCTAGCGTACTCTCTGTATAAAAAGGTATAAATAGTTATGTAACATTACGGTGGTGCATTAGGGTCTCATTGTTGTTAAACTTTAGCCCAGTTACCATTTTTCTGCACCGCTGTTATTTAAACTCGGTGAAACAGAGTCGATCCTACAAAGGACCCAAAGTAATCCAAAAATCTCGGATGATCATCCAAGGATTTAGGTTCACCGAGAATAGATATGATAGTATACCACCCGCTCTTCTGTGAACCCTGGAATCGTGCGGTGGCTGTATTGTGGCATTATTTGAATAAGGCAAACTAAAAAAACCAAGAAATGTTAGGATAATTGGCTGTGCCACTGCTGCTGTTCACCGATTGACGTCTCTGATTAACCCGTTAGTTTCTCAGGACACAGCCCACCTGAGGACGCATTCAGGCTGTGAAACACTCGGGATTTCTACGACACATTACATTTGCGGGGTCGCTGTGACCTCTTTTGAAAATAAGCCATTGGCCTTTTGTATTTGTAGCCGTTAGAGTTCCGAAGCCCGTGACTTTCCCGCGTAAGCATCCAGAGTAAGGATTTGATTTATATTTGGTCAAATACCTCTAAAATTTGCATCACATCCTCGGTATTGGGACACAAAATATACTTCGCAGGCATAAAAATGGCCGTCGCAAAGATGGCGATCGCCATGTTAGAACCACCAGATGGCGAACAGTTATATTTCGATGGCCAATATCAGATTCAACTTACCAAACAAATCTCCAAATATTTCCTCTGGATGCAAGATCAGAGACGTCGATCTGGAGACGCAATGCAACAGAGAGACAACACTCTTTTTGACTAGGACTCAAATTTTGGAAAGTAACCAATCTCTGTGTAATTGATTGAGCAATAGTCATGGGTATTGTTGTCTCCATGTTGGAAAAAGTCAGATGTCCCCTTGAGCAGACTATACAATGAATATATGTATACGTGTGTATGTGTATACATATAAATTTAGGAAGGAGAGGCGGAAAAAGCGAAGATAAAGAAGATAGTTAGATGATGGCATAATTATTTGTGTGTACACGCATGTAATAGTGTATAATTAGCGCACGAAGAATCCGCGATGGGACTTACGCAATGCAAAACTGGTGGCGCTGCATTCTCCAACATGTGTCCCGCATGTTATATAAATATAAATGTATGCAATACACACAAGATATCTTTATATATATTTATTTATATAGTAGGATCGTACTTTCGTGCTCGTTTTCCCAGATCACAGGCGCATCACACCTACACACACACCCACATTTACACACGTCACATGACACATTATTATAATTACCTAACAGAAGTAATTTGTACTATGTAACTATTACTATTTTTATGAATTTTTGTACATTTTTCTAATTATTTTGTATAATAATCCTTAGCGGCAAGAATGGCAAAAAAGTCTGGAATTCCCGATATCCTTGTCCTTTCTCCTAACCCAATCCCCGAAATCCTCCCCTCGTTCCAAAATCCTGAACACCTCCCCCAAGTGTTCAAACGGCGAATTTGATGGCGGCGAAGAAGGAAGTGCGATGTAAAATTTATATGCGTGAGAGTGTAAGTTGAGTTGAGTGTCTGTGTGTGTGTGTATGAGTGTGTTCTAAAAAATTGTGAGAGGAAAGAAACAAAAAATTGTCGGAAATGGTCGCGGACGTCGATGACTTAGTCCATTGTATGTTTGTCTATCCGTTTGTCCGTGCTGTGTTTAATCGAGGGGGAGATTTTTTCCTAAATCCTACCACGTACTGTTACGACGATGATTTTTATGTTTTGTATTAAAAAAAGCAAAAATTCTTAGGAACAAGCTGCAAAAAAATAAATAAACGCTGGGAATGGAAATGAAAAAATAATGGAACGAGAGCGATGATGAATAATGAAGAATTGTAGATGGGAGTCGATGAGTGTATTGCCGAATGGCAATATTGAAACAGATGGTGTTGTTGCAAGCGTTGAATGTGTGAACCTCCTTCGTAATTTGAAACGTGTTTGTTATTAA
Source organism: Neuroterus valhalla (assembly GCA_011762715.2). Taxonomy (NCBI): domain Eukaryota; kingdom Metazoa; phylum Arthropoda; class Insecta; order Hymenoptera; family Cynipidae; genus Neuroterus; species Neuroterus valhalla. The sequence goes on from WSXT02000023.1 coordinate 1,975,140, forward strand.
TTATAAGAGTCACTTTTTTCCTTTTTCTTGAAATGAAATGCTATAAAATAGATCGATTCTTTCATGGAGAGTCCTTGAATTTTGTCTGAACCTTGCCGAGCAAACGATTTGCGTGTAAGACACGAAAATGGTTCGCTTTTTTGCCCAAACCTCATCTTCCTGTTAGTTCTGCAAAATCCATCCGAGAGACTCCCGTCTAAGAGCAAAACGAAGTAGTTATCGAGTTTTTGCTATGCATATAGACGATTTTAAAGGAAGAGGAAAAACCTCCACGAGTATTTCGTCAAACGAAAAAGGTCGCGCTCCCACGTGTACTCATTTCGTACTACTATTCTACTTGGTATGTGTAATTTACGATTTTTGTTAATTTCAAACCCTTTTAGTACTTTAATAAATGAGTTTGTTAAAAATAATTTGACAATTTATTTACGCCCAGCAAAGCTGAAGCGATTATTTTCGAAAATTCCTTTCAACATTTATCCTTGTTTCTGGTTTTACCTTGTTTTCTGATCCATTTACATAGTTTAGTTAATATTAATGTATATCGAGCATTTTTGGTCTCTAAATGGATTTTTATGCAAAACTTTCTACACGGTTCAGTCCTGATATGTAGGGAATCTCGTCAGGGTTGGGATACTTATAAACTTTCCTCCGTGGCTTTCGATTAGATTTGGAATTGGTCGTATTTTCTGTCTCATATGAAAGTAGAGTTGATAACAGGAAAGTTTTTCATTGGACAAAAAAAGGAGCACTATTGGAAAAAAGTTATTAACAAAATGAGAAAACAAAAAATGTAGTCAGGGTTGGGACACTGGTAAAAATCTGCAGAATTTGTGCCAAAATAATTTTTTTTGAACAAATATAGGATGATATTGTTTATTTATTCAATAATACAGACTTTTCACGCTAGAGACAAGCAATATTCTATCGTGACACGAATTTTAATTTTGAATTGTTATTATTCTTCATGTTATGTTATTATTTTTTTATTTTCTTTATTTTTTGAATATCAATATTTTACTAAATTTATTTTTGTTTTTTGGAGACAATTTTTATTTTTTGACTTTACAATTTATTGGATTTCATTAATGAAAAATGATTGTAATGAGAGAGATATATCGATTTCATGTTTAACGGACAGAAAAAAAGTTGCAAAAAATGATTTCCCTGATTGGTAGAAAAAAATTATATGTTCCAACCCTGACTACAAGCACACAGTACTTCAACCAAGCAACCTCTGACACGAGCAAAGCACGAAAAATTCAAAGGTTATCAGAAGGAGTAATACCACGCAAACGTTTCGAAAACGTTTTCTGGCAAACGTTAAAACGTTCGGATTTTTTGAGGAAAAAAAAGTTTTCAAAACTTCGGATACTTCCGCACATTTCTGATACTTTGACTGAACGAAACTCTTTATAAACGGTTTGAAAACGTTTGGTAAATGTTAGACCAAGAAAAATTTGAGCAGATTGAATTTCCAGACGTCACTGAAACGTTTGCAAGACATTTATCAAACGTTTATCCAGCGTTTGCGAAACATCTTATGAAGTTTGAAGAACGTTTGATTGAAAAATAAATTTTTAAACGTTTTTCTTACTAAAAATTCCAAACGTTTTTGGTTTGCCAGAAAACGTTTTTAAAACATTTACAAAACATTTATGTATTATTCGGACTTTTATTAGTTCTAGGAAATCAAGTCTAATTTGTTTTATCTTTAAAACAATGGAACACTTCGTAGTCAAATTTTTTCCGACAAAAAAATTAGTTCTGATAATTATCAGCAAACTATTAGAAATGCAATGCTTGATTTTGACGGGTACTGAGCCCAGGATTCGTCATTCCATGTTACTGGGACAGCGCTGCAAATCTATTAATTATTATATTATTATATTTTAATAATATTATCATCATAATATAATTGAATGATATGTCATCAATATTACACTTATATTATTATATTATCATTTTGGGTACCCAAATAACGCACAAACATTTTTTGAACGTTTTCTGACAAAGCAAAAACGTTTGGAATTTTTCGTAAGGAAAATGTTTTGAGAATGTTGGATACTTTCGCTGATTCCTGGGACTCACGTGAAAAAAACTTTTCAAAAACGTTTGACTAATACAATTTTGAGTGACTACAGGTTCAACACGTTAAACAAAATTTTTAGCGGAAGAAGCAAAAATTCAGAACAGCTTTTGATCGAAGATGATGGAATTGTTTCAGAGTCAGCTTTTTCTTCATTTGCGATCTTATAAGAGCATTACAAATTTTTCTTCAGGAAACGAAGTACTAGTAGTATGGCCAGACGATTAAAACCTATCGATATGGACGGGATATTTTTGTTTCAATCAGGTTCTGGGATGTCAGATAAACTATGAAATTTCATGAAAAAACCTGCCCGCAGCGCGGGCACATTCTCATCACGCGCTTCGCTCGCAAGTTTGGGCGCGTCATTCGGATCTCGCGCTCCGCGCTCGGTTATGAATTCACCTCGCGCTACGCGCTTGGCCTATGTACCTCTCTACAGTTGTATAATATGCTTGTGAAACTCAAAAGCGAAATGTCCACTGCTCTAATCTGATGAGTGTGAATTCTCTTTTGTTAAATTTTCTCTGGCTTCAACGAATACATTCTTATCGCGTGTCTCGTGCTGCGCACTCGATCAAAGTTTGTCCAAAATGGTCGAAAAGTTTTGTTGCCTCATTTCTTTCACATGTGTAGTTTTTCTAGAAATTCAATTTTTCAATTCTTAATTTCATTTTTTACTATTGAAACGAAAACTACGCGTCCAATGGGAAAGTTATAACAAATTTACAGATATTTTTCGGGCGAACAACTTTTCTCTATCAATCTTCTGTGTTGGCATTAGTCATTTTCAAAAAATTTATATTATTTCATTTCTATAGTTATTTTTCCTAATTGAAATGAAAAATGCATATCCTGTTAAAGAAGTTGATGACACATATAAAGATATTTTCCTGGTAGAAAATTTGCGTCTATTTGGTTTTTCCTAATCTTGTTCCAATTGTCCAAAAGTTTATTTTTTCATTCTTTATATGCTTTTTATAAATGAAGCAAAAACTTCTTCTTCTATCAAAAAGTTAATTTCACCAAATAATTAGATCTCTTCTTGGTGCACAATTTTAGTTCATGTATATTTTCCCGTACCTCACATAGTTCGACCAATAAATGAATTTTTCTAATTTTCATTGTTTTTTTGTTCGACTAAAATTTGAATTTTCGATTTTATGAGAAAACTCGAAAAGTTGCAAAGATCATCCTGGAGGGCTCTCGAAAAGAATTTTTTTTTTTCTTAGAACTTTTTTTCATATCTTGCGTTATTTGGATGAAAATTCTCATTTTCGTTTATATTTTTGATTTTTGAAAATTCCACAACTCTGACAATTTTGTTTTTAGCAAAAAAATCATTAGGATAAATTGTTTCACTTTTTACTTACTACCAGAAACCGTACTTAACATTTTTAAATCTTGGAAAAAAGGCCAAAAAAATCTTCAAAATGCTCTCCCTTTTTCATTTTGGATCCAAAACAGCTGGTTAGCGAACTCATTTTGTATTTTTGGTCTCTTAAAATAGGTTCCAAAGCACGATCGAATAACATTATTCTTTCGGGAGTTATCGAGTTCACAGATCATTTCCCATTATATTTTGTGCGATCAAAATGGTAATTTTTGATTTTTCGAGAAAATTCAAAATGCTGTGAAGTCCATCTTGTAGGGCTCCCAAAAAAATATTTTTTCTTATATACTTTTTTTTCATATCTTTCGTTGTTCAGCTAAAAATTCTCATTTTTGTTTATATTTTCGAATTTTGAAAATGCCTTAACTCTGGCAATTTTGATCTCGTCAAAAAACATCATGAGAATGAATTGCTCTACCTATCACTCACTACAGGAGGCTGTACTTACAAATACCGAATCTTGAAAAAAATGGTCTCAAAAATTTTCAAAATGCTCCCTTTCTTTTTTTTTGATCCAAAATAGCTGGCTAACGAACTTGACCTTCAGTTTCTGACACTAGAAGAGTGTACCGAAGGCCAATCAAATCGATTATTTTTTTCGAAAACTATCGCACTCACAGACTGACAGACATACTGACATACAGACATCCAGACAGACACATTCGTGATAATTTTTTTTTCGGGTTCAGGGGGTCTCAAAACGTGGACATTTTACAAAAACGGGGGGTGGGGATGGAGGGTCAAATTGCACACAAATCTAATACCTTCTCTGATGAGAATGTAAAAATCTGCGGAAGAATTCACAATATCATGAGAATTCAAAAGTCCAATGTCCTCATATGCCATGTGAATGATGTTATAGAAACATGTGATACAGGCGAAAGAATAATATTACTTGGAGACATGAACGGTTGGGTTGGTGTGCAACGCGATGGTACT
>WSXT02000023.1:2026926-2040168 GCA_011762715.2 Neuroterus valhalla
TTTGAACAATATCCATCAAACACTCCGCACCAGACGTTCACTGTGTCATTCAACATTCACGCGGGAAACGGAAGTCCGTTGAAAGTTAGTTTTTTTATTAAAAACAATTTTTTTTTTGCAATAGGTAATTTTTCAAACTGAAAATTTAACTTATTCCTATTGAAAATTCCATATTTTCAGTTAAAACTTAATTTGTTTTGTTAAAGATCCATTTTTTTCATTTAAAAGTTTAAGTATTGAGTAAATTTTTTGTTGACAATTTATCTTATTTAGTAAAAGTTAATTTATCTGGTTAAAACTCAACTCTTTCAGATGAAGATTCTTCGTTTTTGTATGAAACTCTTTTGCTTGGTTTGGAATTGTTTTTTTGAACTAAAAATGTTATCGTTTTTTTTTTCGTTGCAAATAACTATTTGTTGAGTTCAAAATTCGACCATTTTGTTGCCAAATTGTATTTTTTCTTAGAAAATGATTATTTCTATTTCGAAATTAATCTTCTCGTTCAAAAATCCACTTTTATGATTGAAAATTGATGCGCTCAAGTTAAATATTCATCTTTTTATTTAAATATTTATCTTCTTGTGTGAAAAATGAACTAATAGTTCAGGGGTGTCTAACGCGTGAGCAACGGTGTAAATAACCGTCATTCGTCAATCCCCTCTCTTACCACCTGAATGTGTTCATGCGGTGGGCGCTATGTAGAAAGGAGAAACGAGAAGAGGATTCTCGAAGAAACTCTCGGAGAAGGGAAAGGAAGGAGAAGTGCGCCAGCCTTGCGTTGGACACTCCTGATCTACAACTACTTTTGCTATACTAGTTAATCTACAATCTCAACTCCTGAACAGCAAGAACATATAATCCACCTCTATCATGAGAAATATACGAAAAAGCTCTACTGACGGATAACTATTAATTGATATTACAAATATTATCAAAATGGAATGGAAAAATTGGATAACTAATGAAGATGAAAGATCAAGGAGAGTGAGTTGGTCTGGTTTTCAGGCAAGGTATGTTGTATGAATGGAGTTTGGTTTTAATTAGCAGTACACAGCCTCCATTAAGCCCAAAGCAGTAAATCCCCAACACTTACCCCTACCCCTTTAGACTCAACCCCCAATCTCGTGAACCTCGACCCCTCAAGCCATCTTCGGCCCTGATGTTACAGTGATGTGAGGGGTCTACAATGTACATTACATTTCAATTTGGATCCGTCTGTCCCTATGAGACAAGCTTGGTTATAGACGACCGTTCACATCATATTATCATCAAAATAAACTAGGTTGTGAAACAGTGCTTGTGTCACTATAATTGTACTACTGGAGCTGATTTGCTCCAAGAAGTGTACTGAGAATCGTCCTTTACTACAGACATATAAACCAGAGGTGTCCAACGCGTGAGCAACGGTGTGAATAACTGTCACTCATCAATCCCCTCTCTTACCACCTTGGATGGATTCATGCGGTGAGCGAGAGGAGGCTTCTCGATGGAGCACTCGGAGAAGGGGAAGAAAGGAGAAGCGCGCCAACCTTGCGTTGGACACCCCTGATATAAACTACAACTACAGGGTGGCGATTCGGCGGGCGAGTTTTTTTTCGGCAATTCCCGATTCTTCACGGTCAATTTCTTCAATTTTCCCGATCAACTAGAAGTAACATATTTATATTTCTCGCAAAACTCAAACATTATTCTTTGTTCATGACGTTCATTCTAAACATTCTTTAACACAACAGATAAAACATTGCGACATGAATCAATTTTGAAAATAATACTCAAATTCTCAACAAAAAAAAATATCATTTTTTCTACGAAAATTCGAACAGTTAAACTCAGAATCAGGGAAAATCAATTCATAATAAGAGAGAAAAACGGATTTACAACTATTGGTTCATTTTTCAATCAAGAAGATGAATATTCAAATAAAAAGATAAATATTACTCGAAAAGATAAATTGTCAACGAAGATTTGAATACTCAAATTTTTAAATGAAAAAATGGATCTTTAACTAAACAAATCAATTTTAACCGGCAATATGGGATTTTCAATAGGAATAAGTTAAATTTTCAGTTAAAAAAATTATCTTTTGCAAAAAAAACTAGTTTTCAACACAAAAACTAACTTTCACCAATCAAAAAAAAAACTAACTGTCGAACAAATTACTATATTTTTTTTAAAATGATGAAGAATCAAATGAAATTGTAAATATTCAACTTAAGTAGTCAAATTTTAAACCAGAAACACTAATTCTTAACTAAAATGATGATCATTTAACTAGAAAAGTTCAATTTTTGACGAAAAATGGATTTTCAACCAAAAAAGATAATTTTTCAACAAAATGTTTGAAATTTGAACTATAAAAAAAAAAATTTCAAACAAAAATGGAATAGTGACATTTTTGGCTCAAAAAATCAATTATTAACCAAAGATAAGAGTTCAATTTTCCACTAAAAATGAATTGTTGGATTTTCAGTTGAAGAAATTGATTTTTAACCAAACTGGTGAATTTTCAGGTATAATGATTAATCTTCAAATGGATATAAGTATTTTGAGCGAAATGATGATTTCTTGTCAATAAAGAATAATTTTCTACAAAAAAGGCAAATTTCCCATGAAGTAGGTACATAATTTTTCAAAGAAATAGTTTAATTTCCAAATTCAAAAATCAATGTTTAACTCTACTTTAATTTTCACAAAAAAATGTATTGATTTTAACAAAGTATTTACAATTTCAACCAGATGTGAATTTTGAATCCAAATAATGCAACTTTAACTTAAAAATTCAGCTCTCAACAAACAAGTTCAAATTTTTAACAAGTAGAAGATTTTTTAATTAGAAAAGGATAAATTTGCAATGAAGAATTTAAACAAGTTTGCTATTATAATTCAGAAATATTTATTCTTCGGAATACTACTTCTACTCGAAAGACTGCTTGAAGTACTTTATTTATACAAAATTGAGAAGAGGGAAAATTGTGACGAATTTGGACTAGAATAGTTCAATTTTTGCCAAAAAATTAATTTCCAACCAAAAATACAATTTTCAACAGAATGGTTGAAATGTGAACTATAAAAATGAAAGTATTATATATTTCTAATATTTGGTGTCCTATTTTAATATTCTTTATATATTTTAATATTTTTAAAATCTCTTCTTCGGAATACTACTTCTACTCTTAAGACTGATCGAAGTACGCTCTTTATTCAAAATTGAGGAGAGGGAACTTTGAAATTGTAACGAATTTTGAATTGGAGGATAAATACACTTTCCCGAGTAAATTTACATGATAATTCTTTCTGTATGTTTGGGCTATCATTAATCTGATTATAAAATTTGAGTCAGATAAAAAAATTTCACAGAGCAACAAATTTGCGAAACGTTTTCCTTTTAATAAAAAAAAAAAGAAAAATTCCATCTCCTATAAAGTATAAATATATTCAAAAAGTTTCAGAATCAGAATAAAGGAATGTACATTCTAACAATGGAATGATAAAATCTCTTTTTTATTTGTAACAAGACAATTCGTATTTTTACGGTGAAACTCTTAATTTTCTGGATTGAGTCAAGTAACTTCCTTGCTGTGCATTTCTGTTGAGAAATCCAAGAGAACAGATTTTTATATTTATTAGTTTCGACCAGGTATACGCTCAAAGTTGAACGTTGTGCCGAACACTTGTTACGCAGCTGAAAAGTCTCGCACGTCCGAGTAAAATGTGAGTGTCGAAAAAAGGCAGTTGTAAGTTTACCAGTATTTCCTGACCTCATTGATTTTAATCTTCAAGGTATGGAGAATATTTCTATCCTAGTTTGAAGTGAAAATAATAATGCATGCGTATGTAAGAGATGTCGGAACACTCGCGCTCGTTTTTCTATTTCGCGCAGTAAAAATTCCGAAATTCAAGAAAGGATTAGTTTTTCAGCCCGCATCAGGCCGCTTCGATTCTCAGTGTTTTGTATACGGGAAGGTGTCCTCAATAAAGTGGCGTTGAAATTTTCTGCCCTAGCTTGCCCGTCTTCTTTTGGGAACCATTTCTTTGAGGCGTGCGGTGCACCCTTTCAGGTGCCTGACGTGGCGGATAGCGAGGGGCTCGTCGCACGGGCGACACGGGGAAAAGGAGGGAGCTTTCAAGCTTTTTTTGCACGAAGAAATTTCTGAAAATACTAATCCCTGTCGTCGAATGTTTTGACCAAATCGTTGCTTATTTGTCGATATATTAATGTAGGTGTTAATCAACTTATAATCATTGACGGAAATGATTATTAAATTGTTCATTTACTTGTAATTGACATAAAAAAAATTTTTCAATGTAATAAACTTCTTCCAAAATGGAAAACTGGATGCGCAATTATTTTATAGAAATTTATCAAATTACCGTGAATTACCGTAAATTTCCGTAAATCTATAGAAGTTTTTAAATTGAATTTTAGGTTATTCACATTGAGTTACCATAAATTACCTTTAAAATTAGTAAAAATTACCAGAAATGTTCATAAATTTCCGGAAATTTTCAAATCTAATTCTAGTTATTCATCATAAAATACCAAAAACTGCCTGTAAAATTAGTATAAATTACCCCAAATTTTCATAAATTTCCTGGAATTTCTGGAAATTTTTTGAATATAATTGGAGGTTATTCATGGTAAGCTACCATAAATTACCTACGAAATTAGTATAAATTACCAAAAATTTTCATAAACTTCAGGAAATTTTTTTAATATAATTTGAGGTAATTTATGGTAAATTACCATATTTCCTTGCGAAATTACCTTAAATGACCGAAAATTTCCATATATTTCCAGATTTTATATAAATTTTTTAATCGAATTTTGAACTTCTGAACTCCTCTGCAATCATGCTTCCTCTTTTCGAAATCCAATATGGCCCAAAGTCATGACATAAGATTTTTATAAGATGGAGCCGCCATTTTGTGTCTGCTATTTTGAATTTTGAAGAACAAAAATTATTTTCGAATCAAGCGACCCCAAAAACGTAAATAAAAGTTGATTTTCATTCCATTCTCTATTTTTCATGCAAGTTGGCCGCCATTTTGTGTCCACTATTTTGAATTTTGGGAACGAAATTTTCATTTTTGAATTCAGCGACCCCGAAAAAGTAAACAAAGGTTGATTTTTATTTCATTCTCTATTTTTTTCATGCAAGTAGGCCGCCATTTTGTGTCCGCAATCTTGAATTTTGACAAAAAAATATCATTTTCGAATTCAGCGACCCCAAAAACTTCCGGGATGTGTACCTTTCAACACGATTTTTACATGTTTAGGGGTTTTGACCGGAAATTTGGGATTTTGAACCACTGTGTGCTGAGTCAAGTTGGGAACCAACTGTCTTTAGACACGATAATTTTCGTTAGTGTTTCTCCCACGGCAAATTAGGATTTGCAATCTCATCCTGCAATCCAAGATGGATGTACTGCAAAAGAAGGACGTGCAGTTTACACACAGCAAATATTGTAATGGAGAGGCGTGGTGCATGGTTGCCATGGAGACGTTTGGAAGTTTCGCTTATTGGAGAGGTTGCTGCAGTATTTACGTACATGAACCACCGTGTGAGTTTTTTGCAACAAGTATCGTAGCCGCTCGTAAATGTCGTTTTCTCGAAACGTCGTTTCTTAAATGACACAAGGAATTTATGTCCTTGTTGCTTTTATCTCTGGTCACCATTATTATCACGAGCCACAGTCATCCCGGCATTGAACGACGAAATGCGATTGGGCAAACCTGAGGTTGCTCGTTAACTCGTCAGGCCTCTTTCTCCTTATGCATGCCAATACATTTCTAGCTAAGTTTCTTTCCATAATTGATATTGCCGAGTATTAACACAAAGAGATTTTCTCACAGCCCGTCTTTTCTCAAATAACTCATCTTGGAAATGAGAGACAATGGTGACTTATGAAGTAATGGTTTGTGGTTTATGAGCATGGCCTAATAAGCTAATGTCAACAAGCTTAATTTAATCAGAGAGGTTTTAACTGAAAATAATAAGTAGGATGAGATGGATTAGAAGTTATTATTATTATTATTATTATTATTATTATTATTATTATTATTGTTATTATTATTATTATATAAGTGCGTGCAGCTCGCAAGTGTCAGCGCGCGTCCACCGGATCTAGCGCTCCACGCTCGATAATGTATTTGACTCACGCTTCGCACTCGTACATTTCAAACCTCGCGCTTCGCGCTCGGGCATTTGTGTCTAACATTCGGAATGCTTTTGTTATTGTTCATTTCAATAATTATGCAGATTTGAAAGTGAATTGAACAAATCAATATCTTTTAGGTCCCAGTTACCCAATGCAATCTCATATTTTTAATTTATAACGTTACCAGTAGAGTGGTCCAAAAATGCGTTAGAAAAAATTTTTTCGAATTTTTATGCGAGAGGCGTAGAAACTTGTTCAAATCCAAAAAAAAAAAACAAAATAGACGCATTCAGAAAAATATGTATATATTTAGAGGTGGTGCAAGCCCCATGAAGTTTAAGACGTATTTCCCATAAGAAAAAAAAACTTTTTTGTAAATTTTATTCAGAATTCTCAATATTAGGTGAATCGAGTTCGCAATTCAGCATAAGTGAAAAAATGGATTTTTCGAATTTTTGGCGCTAATTATGATTTTTTTGCGGTTTTTCAAACGCACATTGTTTCAAATACATGAAATACTACTTTGTACTGATAATTAGATGTTTATGTACATTGTTTAAATAATTTATTATTGTTTTTAGCAACTTTCCCTCGGAAAAGGGTTAAAAAGTCTAGGTTTTTTTCTGAATTTTTCAACTCATTTTCAACGTTTCAGTTAAGGCGAGGTAATAATTAATTATAGTGAACAAAAATAATTGATAAAATAATTTTTTATTGATTAAAACAATATTCTCTTAGAATAATGTTACAAAAATGCGGGTTTTTCTGAAATTTTCAACTGTTTGGCCACTTTTCACTGGAAGTAGGTAATTATTTATTCTATTTTAGCAAAAAAAAATTTTTTTACCCAAATGTTTATAGCTATCTTCTTTTTTATCACTTTTCAATTAGACTAAAGTAATAATTAATTCATGTTAAAAAAATAATTGTTCGAACAACTTATTATCATTGCGAATAATATTTTCTTTGCCTAATGATAGAAACTTGCAGTTTTTTCTGAATTTTTAAACTTTTTGTCCACTTTTCATTTGAAGTGAGTTAATATTTAATTTAATTAAACAGAAATTATTGTTCAAACAGATTATAATTGCTTGTGGCTATCTTCTCTTAGATTAGTGCTAAAAAGTTGCGGTATTTTCTGAAATGTTTAACTTTGCTTAACCTTTTTAAATATGAACAAATAATGAATAAAAAATTAGGTGAATCATATCTTTAATAGTATTGGTTTGTTCTAAATGGAATATTTTTGTTCTTTTCCCAATGTGCAAAAAAATTAATTAAAACAAAAAAGCTGAATTCATTCAGTGAAATTTGAGTTTCGTATTTTCTACTAAAATTATGGATCTCCAACGCAAAAATTGAATTTTTGAATGAGCAGTTCGACTTTCAATCAAAAAGTTGAATTTTCGACCTAAAAATAGAAATTTTTGATCAAAAATATAATGGTTGATACTTCAAAAAAAATTCTTCATTTTAAATAAAAAGAATCTAATTCAACAAGCAATTAAATTTAATTCAATCTGATTGAATCTCATTCAAATTCCATCCAGTGCAAAGTTGAACATTTCAGAAAAAAACACAACTTTCTAGAACTTATCTAAGAGAAAATGGCTATAAACAATAATAAATTGTTCAAATAAGCATGTTTGTTAATTCGCATCAATTTTTACCTCACTAAGTGAAAAGTGGACAAAAAGCTTAAGAGTTTAGAAAAAACAGCAACTTCTTAGCACTAATCTAAGAGAAAAAAGCGATAAGCACTAATTATTTATTTTAACAATCATTTTTGTTGAATTATATGAAATATTAACTCACTTCAAGTGAAAATTGGAGCAAAGTTTCAGAAATTCAGAAAAAACCGCAAGTTCCTATCATTAGGCAAAGAAAATATTATTAGCAATGATAATAAATAGTTTAAACAATTATTTTTTCAACATGAATTATTTATTACTCTAATCTAATCTAAATGTGATAGAAAGTTAAAAATTTCAGGAAAAAACCGCAACTATGTAGCATTAATCTAGAAGAAGATAGCTATAAACATTTAAAAATTGTTTAAAAAATTATTTTTGCTAAATAATTACTCACTTTAAGTGAAAAGTGGACAAACAGTTGAAAATTTCAGGAAAAAACCGCAAATATGTAGCATTATTCCGAGAGATTATCGCTATAATTAATTACAAATTGTTTGAAAAATTATTTTTGTCAACTTCAATATTGATTATTACCTCGCTTTAGCTGAAACGCTGAAAATAAAATGAAAAATTCAGGAAAAAAACCTTGACTTTCTAACCCTTTTCAGAAAGAAAGTTGCTAAAATAAAAAATAAATTGTTTAAACAATGTATATAAACATATAATTATCAGCATAAAGTAGAACTTCTTGCACTTGAAACAATCTGCGTTAAAAAGACCGCAAGAAAATTATGATTAGCGCCAAAAACTCGAAAAACTTATTTCTCCACTTATGGGGTTTTTTTGGGACCCTATTAAACAGAATTCTGGAGGTAATATTTGAAAAGTAATATTTTATTCGCATTATTTGACTAATTGTGAAGAGAAATGCTGAATTTCGAACTCGATACACCCAATATTGAGAATTCTGAATAAAATTTATAAAAACTTCTTTTTTTTCTTATGGAAAATACGAGTTAAACTTCAACTTCTTTTTTTTCTTATAGGAAATACGAGTTGAACTTCATGGGACTTGCGACACCTCTAAATATATATTTTTTTTTTCAAGAAAAAGAAATGCATTTACTTCTTTGTGGAATCGAAAAAATTTCCGGGGGTTTTGCATAAAAATTCGAAAAAAAGTTTTTTGGACCACCCCAGTAATAAGGTATAGATTCGGGTGGATCCAAAAACGCGATTTTTCCGTAATACAATTCTAATATCACGGAAAACTTGTGCATAGGCGTCATTAGGAAGGAAAAAATTATAAAAAAATTTTCGCAAAATTTGAAATCGCGCAGAAGGCCTGGAGTTACCAAAAAAGTCAAAATACAAGTAATTTTCAAAACTCTACATGAAATTGCAAAAGAAAAAAAACCTTTTCTCTTTTAATAGTGGAAAGAAAATTATTAAGAGTGTCTTTATTGCATACAAAAAATAATTAGACCTATCACTGTTTACCTGTGAATTTTGACAAAAGGACTAAAGTTGCGGGTTGTTTCGTTGAAAAAAGATATTTCATGACTTTCGACTATTTTTAAACATGTGCCAAAACCCATAAGAGTTGTATTTTCATTTTTCAAGATTTGCAATGTTTTTATATTTTTTTAAATGACGGGTATTTTGCCTTTTTTTGGTAACTTTAGGCCTTCTGCGCGATTTGAAATTTTGCAACAAAAAAATCGAATACGTTGTTTATTATATAAAAAACAAATGTATCAAAGACCAATTTGATACGTTCATTTTTTGTGAGTTAGGGGGCTTACCATAAATTACGTAACGCTATATTAGACAGACTACAAAAGTTTTGTTATGGTAGCGTTACGGAGTGACAGAGAGGAATTTTCAAAATGTGACGTAACGTTTTTCAGAAATGAAATTGAGAGATTTACAACATTACTGAGCAAGTGAGCATTGCCGTCGGAGTCGAGTTTGGATTCGACTTGCGGCTGCGGTTTCGCGATGTTTTGTGTCCTTCACAGGTTGCCTCTAGTTATATATTTTTTTACCTATTTTCCACTTTTTTTAACAGGCGTTACGTTACATTACAGACTACTACACCTGTGCTACGAAATCCGGATAACGACATCCAAACTACACCAGCTTCTGAACCTGAACTATGTACAACATCTGCTATCGTTTGTACGTCAATCAGCTGTACCAACATCAACTGTACCAAGACAATTGTATCAAAAAAGCTGACCTAAAATAAGGGTACCGAAATAGCTGCACTACAAGAATATTGTACTTCAATAGCTGCATCATGATGATTTTTTTACTATAAATCGCTACTCACGTTTGACATTTTCTTTCAATTCGGAATAAGACTCACCTGCAACAAAAGAAATCATTGTCATTAGTAAAAAGTTATTGATTTGTGTTGCAAATATATTGTTGGTTATAAATAATGAAGCAGTTTATTTGCTCGACGATTTGTAGCATGACAGAAACATTGGATGAGCATGAAAGAGTTGCAAGACCGTAAGAGTCCATTTTGATGCTCTATGCAGGATCGCAGAGTCGGAGGTATCCGACGAAGACGTTCTGGAAAGAAGGCTTTTATACAAGAGCACTCCATATCACTTTATTTAAGATTTACCCTCTCACTCGGCCCTTTCAACCCCCAACAAGACTCGTCCATTTCGCTGGTTGGTACCCTCTTTTCCCTTTTTTCCTCTTTCCATCGCGTTCTTCTACACACCACTCAAGTAGCTCGTCTATTCTTAAACTCGATCCTCGCTAGTCGCTACTCATTTCTGTTTATTTTACTTCTTATCCTCATTTTTCTTGACACCAAAGGCTTTAAGCAATTTGGAAGTCCGGAGTGATTTGAGACCTAATTTGATCTAATTGGGTTCCTATCAAAATCTGTTTTGACTTGTTTCCTATTAAATCAGATATCTCCCCGGTTTTGAGGATCTTCGTGTGAAGAATGAGAGATATGTTTTTCTATCTGTGTGTCTCCTCCGCATCTATTTATAACTCCGTTTACCTGCCAGCGAGCGAACAGACAAGCCCATATGCTTCGTATAAGGCTGATAACCTATTCGCGATTATGGAATTCACCCTTATTTGGTATTGTTAATCTTTAAGGAATTGCATCCAATCGGAAACAAATCGCCTCAATTATACTTGAGCTAAAGGAAAAATAACTCAAATCGAAGGCATCAGTCAATAAACTTTTTCGAAAGAGTGTCTATTAGATTTTACTTCGACCTCTCTGCTTGAGGAGCTATTTTAATTAAGATTGAACTGATCCCTTAAATTTTCGGACATTCTAACATCTAAGCTACAACATCTGAGTTACCGATTGTACTTTACAACCCTTCCAGTCACCCTATTAGACCGCCGATACGAATGTCACGTTTACATACTATTTCTATGTTTTTGAGGTCGCTGATTAAGAATCTGGAATGAGATTTTGAAAATTCAAAATGGCGGATTCAATATGATGGACAAGAAATTTCACATTCTTTCAAATTTGGATAAACAAATGAAGGGCTTCACGGCAAAACCATGAAAGTCCACCAGGACAAATTTTTCAGGAGAAGGAAAAAACCTTCTCAAAAATCGAATTCTTAAAAGAAAACAAAAATGAGAATGTACATTTGACATTTGATGGAGCTCTACAGATTTCAATAAAACGAATTTTGAAAAAGTTGATACTTTTCGAGATAAATAACCTCAAAAATCGATTCTGGTCAAAACCGTATAAATCCATCCAATTTTTTGTCTATTTTTAGACTCAGGTTAACATAAAACGTATGTTCAAATTTTCAAAAACATATTTCAAGACGAATAGAAGGCTGAGAAGTGAAAAAGTGAGTTCGAAAAATCGTTTCCTTAAAAAAGATTAAATTTAAAAAAATAAATAATCGAGATAATACCTCAAATTGCACTTGCAAAATGGTAAACAAATTGACCGGCAACACGTGAATAAACGCGACTAAGCGGACTACGTTGAAGACGAATGCGCATGAGTGTCGCGCAGGTGGGTCCATGGCACTTACAATGTTATGAAAAACCACGAATTTTGAAAACCCACTTGCGGTCCGAAATCAGATTTGGATATTCCAAAATGGCGGATTCAATATGTCGGACTATGAATTTTACACTCCCTTCAATTTGGATAAACAGATGCATTTATAGAGTTTTTGAGGTCACTGATTATGAACCCGAAATCAAATTTGGAAATTCCAAAATGGCGGATTCAATATGTCGGACTATAAATTTTACACTCTCTTAAATTTAGATAAACATATGCATTTAAGGGGTTTTTGAGGTCACTAATTACGAATCCGAAATGAGATTTTGAAATTTCAAAATGAAGGATTCAATATGGTGGACTGCAAATTTCCCATCCTTCCCAATTTGATTGAACAGATGCATTTATAGGGTTTTTGAGGCCACTGACTACGAATCCGAAATAAGATTTGGAAATTCAAAATGGCCGATTCAATATGTCGGACTATAAATTTCACATTCTCTAAAATTTGGATGAACAGATGTTTACATGGATTTTTGAGGTCACTGATTAAAAATCCAAAATAAGATTTTGATAATTCAGAATGACGGATTCAATATGTCGACTAGAAATTTTACATCCTTTCAAATTTGGATAAACAGAGGCATTTATAGGGTTCTTGAGGTCGATGACTACGAATCCGAAATAAGATTTTAGAAATTCAAAATGGCCGATTCAATATGTCGGACTATAAATTTTACATTCTTCAAAATTTGGATAAACAGATGTATACATATAGGTTTTTGAGGTCACTGATTAAGAATCCGAAATCAGATTTGGAAATTCCAAAATGACGGATCCAATATGTCGGACTAGAAATTTTACATTCTTTCATATTCGGATAAACAGATGCATTTATAGAGTTTTTGAGGTCACTGATTATGAACCCGAAATCAGATTTGGAAATTCAATATGGTGGACTAGAAATTTGGCAATCTGTCAAATAGGGATAAACATTTGCATATATGGGTTTTTAATTCGGATTACAAATCCGAAATCAGATTTTGAAAATTCAAGATGGCGGTTCAATATGGCAGAATAAAAATGTTATATTCTGTCAAATTTGGGCAAACAGATGTATACATAGGTTTTTGAGTCACTGAATAGGAATCCGGAATCAGATTTTGAATATTCAAAATGTCGGATTCAATATGGCAGACTAAGAATTTCACATTCTTTTAAATTTGGATAAACAGTTGCATTTATGGGGTTTTTGAGGTCGCTGATTACGAATCCGGAATCAGATTTTGAAAATTCCAGATGGCGGATTCAATATGGCAGAATTAAAATTTTATATTCTATCAAATTTGGACCCTACTTGGTGGGTACCTATCACCACTACGTAGCGCGTCCCCAGGTTGCGGATAGAGGGAAGGCCCCTGAGGT
>WSXT02000023.1:2045669-2057335 GCA_011762715.2 Neuroterus valhalla
ATCCACTCATTATAATCATATCCTAGTTCCACCAAATCTTTTTTTAAATTATCCCTCCACCTGATTCTCGGCCTTCCAAAAAAAATTGCGTTTATTTTTTTATGTTAGAACATTCTTGTTATCTCAAAAAACTCGCACTTTTTTTTTGATAATAATCTTCTTAGAAATTAGAAACAACTCTCTGTGAAAAAAGGACAGACTCCCGCGTTCTGCTGGGATCCGAACCCAGTACCTTTCTTTATTCAGATAAAAGCTCTCCCAACTGAGCTACGGTGCGGTCCGTCGATCCTCTTATCAAAAAAAGTATACGCTTCTTAGCTATACACATTTATACAAAAATACAGAATTTTGTTATGTTTTGAGGTGTCAGTGGCCACCATGATAAATAAGAAGAATAATGGTGAGACTCGATAAGGATGAGGATCAGTCACCTAGACTTGGTTGGATAAGCGTCTAGTTTTAACGATGTCTCCTCCAACTTGAAAACGGCGCACGGCACTCAACTTTTAATTAATATTATATAGCTAATTAGCCCAGACCGGTGCGGGGTTTTGTATATTAATTTAATTTTCAATCTCACGGGGTAATTCTTGGCGCAACGTTAGTTTTAATCAACCCTCCTCCCACCCCGCGGCGTCCTGCCGCAGAAGCGTGGCGAGGGTGTACGTGGCAGAGGGAGAGGGAAGAACGCAGCGAAAAGGGACACACGAGAAAGTGGTGGGGGGAAGGCACTCCCGAGTAGAGACTGTATACAGTATACCTACGCGGCTAATAAAAACCGGGCAATAAAAACTTCCCCTCATGTTCACCCCTGGGGGGGGGGTCTCTTCTTCTCTCTCGTACCCCCACCACCTCTTCCTTCTATCCTTCCTCTTTATCGACTCCTCCACCTGCTTGGGATTAGCCTTAATCAAATATTTATATTTTAATTCTACGTCGTCGTATACGAGACTCTAACCCTTTATTATTATGATCTTATCTAATTTGAAGCACGACAATTTTTAGTTTAGGTTAGGTTCTACAATTTACATCAAGTTGTGTAATTAACAATGGATAATTGGAAAGGTTCCGATTGTTAAGTTACAATTTTTTAATAATAATAATAATAATATTATCGAGGTATTCACAGTTTTCTGTTGCAGCATGAAGTTAGTTTGCAGAGATTATTTTGTTTTTATACCTGTTTTTTTTTCAAACTAGTTTTTTTCTGAACTATTTCAATCAATCGATCGTTTAGTTTTTCGTGTGATTGGACAAAACAGTTTTTGATTCTTAACGAATATTATTAAATAATATTATTTCTAAGCTCGAAAAACCAGTTCCTGTCCGATCACTGAAGTTGAGCAGCACTGAGCATGGTCAGTAGTCGGATGGGTGGCCGCACGAGAATACCGCGTGCTGTTGGCATTTTGGCAGGAGACTGTTGTCCTCCTGTGTATTCAACTCAACCACCTATGACTCTTTACGCACTAAATTGGAATAATTTACAAACAAAAATAGTTTTCAGGTCGAACTGATGAAAGTTAATAAATAATTTGTTAAAACAAAAGTAATTTTTATAAACAAATATCCACATAAAGTATTTTTGATTGATTAAATAAATATTTTTCTATTAAATCAATCATATAATACTTGACAATAAAACCTTAGTATCATGTTTGGTCAAAAAATAAAAATGTATAATTGTTTAAACTACCTTAATTAAAAAATGTACTATTCGGCTTTTCTTGGACGTACAAACCTAATTTTCCCGTTGAACTCAACTGTAAACAACTAGCTTCCCAATTTCAAAGAATATTCCGATGACATTTACCAACTTTGTTGTAAGCAACAATTTTTAAACAAATTTTCCAGTTTTATATACAATTGTACATATTAGCAAATAAAATACTATTTCTTTGACAGAATTAACATCTAGTTATTGAGCGATGATTTCTTTCTGTGAATCAATAACATCTGATTATTGTTTGAACGTACGTAAATGTTTAAACAAACCTGTTTAAAAAATTCATTATTTTGCTATTTTTCAGCATTTAAATTCGTTTTTGTGCAATCAACTGTTCATAACAGAGTTCCAAACATTTTCTGATAGTTTGATAATGATCCACTAAAGCCAATTAGTGCATTTGTTAATGAAGGTAGTTAAAACAATTATGAATTTTTAGCTGTTGAGCAAATATGATACCTGAGTTTAATTTTCAGGTAATATATTATCGATTCCACAGAAAAAACTTAATTTAATCAATCAGAAATACCTGATAAGGATATATATTTATGAAAATTAAAATGAAAAAATGAAATTAATAAAACATAAAGATATAAAAAAAGGAAATAATAATATAAATATCACATAATAATAAAAATAAATAATAATAAATTTAGTGTGAATCAAATGACAAATCGCTGCCAAACCTTACGAAACCATTTTCACTCATTTATTTGTTTATAACAAATCAATTTTTTTTTAACATTCGCATTGCTATCGGACATTTTTTTTATAATTGCTCCAAGTTTCCTATGCATTTCAAAATGATCCCAGCGTATTCCAAAAGCCGGTATACTCATCCAGAAAGAGAAATTACTTTTTTTTCATTTTCGTTATCTAATAAGAAAATAAATAAAGGTTAATTCAAAAATAAACCATGACAGTTCGATGCACAACTTTATTAGCTTTTATTAAAGAAAAATGATCTTTGATCGGGTAATAATTGTTTTCTGAAAATCAATTTGTCCACGAACATTTTTTTTTTGCTCCATTGTGTGGCGGGACGATTTTTTGCCTTATAATAAACGTTTTATTTGCAATAAAAAATGTATTGCGGCCATTATTTCAGATAAAAACTATCTTATCCATTGGGTTAGACCAAATTACGCTAAAAATATGTGGAATTTCATCAAGATCGGTTAGGTATATTCGGAGTTCAGTGGCGACAAACATCGTATCACGAAATTTTTATTGATGAAATAGGAAGTTATGAACAAGGTAAACAAGTTTTCTATTGTTATTCAGAAAGCGGTCATTTCTCGTATTTTTACGGTAAAATTTTTTATTTTTATGGTAAACAGGTGAATTTCTAGTTTTTAAACAGAATTACCGATCATTTCCCGTCTTTTCCGGTCAATGAAATTCCCTAACATTTCCCGGTCAAATCGCCACCCTGATAAATCAAACTTTAAACTAAAAAACGAGTTTCTAACTCAAAAATTTAATTGTCAGCAAAGAAGATTAATTTTCTAATAAAAAGTGTATGTTGGACCTAGTGGATCTGTTCAACTCACAATATTTGCAAACAAAATCGTGATACATACAAAACAAGTATAGCAATTTTACTTTGCTGGAGCATTCTTGAAACCGAGAGGCATACGGCCAAACTCATAGCGTCCTTAGGAGTATGCTTGAATATAGCAGCTAGTCTTGTTTTTATAAGAGACAGTGTGAAGTGTTACAACTAATTCATCGATTAGTACAGGCGACAATTTAGTGTGCAAACAATGTTTTCATTAAAACCAGGACATTTTAAGAGTTACAAGAAAAGAAACAGGACACCAGGACAGATAAGTCTCAAACAGGACATGTCCCAGAAAACCAGGACGTCTGCTAAATAAAAGTGATTTAAAAAATGTGATACCTAAGTTAAAAGCTTGTTATAATTTTTTTATTTATATTAAATTAGGATTTCAAACAGCTAACCTTACATAATTCCCGCCAGGTGCTCAAAATTTCAGGTTAATTCCCGGTTCTCCGGGTAAGTGGCCATCCCAATTCGTCTACTTATTTATTTTTTTTTTTTTTGTTCCTTTTTTTTATTTTGACATTCCTTTGCGGAAAATGTATCGTTGATCATATTGTTCTTGACAGAGCTTGTAATACACTTATCGGGTACTCTTTAAAACTGATATACGACTTCCGAAGTAAATAATTGTGTCTGGGTATATACGGGCTGTGATACAGACTGAGACGCATTATTCAGTAATTTGTTGCGATAACGGCAGTACAAACATCCGTTCATGATAAAGATTTTTCGCTTTTATTTTGTTTACCAACGTGCAAATACCTCGAAGGACATCCTCAAAGCCTGTTTTTGAGATTTTTTTACAATTTTGCAGAATGGAGAATTTGTATGTTACAATTTTACGGGACGAATAAAAAGTCCCGAAAAATGAAATTCTCCACTACTCGACAATTTTATAATAAAACTAAAATAGCAAATTTTAAATATATTCATTTACATTCTTATTATTGTCTGAATTTATAATTAAAATAATGAGAAAAGTCTGTTTTGATGATTTTTTTTATAATTTAATGTGCACAACAAAAAAAAAAAATTATTGTTTTTGCAACTTGACAAACATGACACAGCAAAATGATTTTTATTCTTGAAAGCGAAAAGCTATAAAAATAGGATATAAAAAATATTACAATCACCGAGTATTTTTTTTAAGATTGAGAATATTTTTCTTAAAATTACAAAAACAATATTATCTTTTCAAACACTGCGCACATTTTGAAAAGAATTATTGATTAAAAAATATATTTCTTTTGCTTTGTTATCTCAAATTTAAACAATAATTAGGGATAACATTTTTCCAAATTATTGGACAAATTTCTATTGATCAAAATGTCCAACATTTTTATTATTGATAAATGAATAGTAATGATTAAAAGAAAATTTTTTTATTGTTAAAATTTTGATAACTTTCTCGGGTCAGGAATTTTACATCCAACAATAATATTTATTCATTAATTATAAAATAACTCAATATTTTAAATGCTAACTGTTAAAAAAAATATTATGCAATTAGAATATTCGAGACATGTTAAATTCTTTAGATTTTAGAGAAAATACTCCTCTGCTGAAAGTTGAATTTTTCCTGATGTCACAAAAATAATAATTTTTATGAATATCGTGCGAATTCAAACAAAAAATCTCATCCGAGAAGTATATATATTTTCTACTGTTATTTCAGATTGAATAATAATTAAGATAAAAATATACATTCAGAATTGTTATGCAAGTTTTAATCGATGAAAATATCAAATTATTGTGTTAATAATGAATAAATATTATTGTTTTAAATATTATCTTTTGAATTGTCAAAATTTGGTAATTTTCCCCTGTCGGAAATTTCAGTGTCAGATATTTTATAATGCTGAAATTTTTCTCGGTTTAAAACTCAATTTTTTATTGAAAATCGAATTGTTTTGTTGGAAATTCATGTCTTGTGGTTTGAAAATTCAAGTGGTTTGTAGAAAATTCTATTTTTGAAAAAATTTAACTATTTTGGTGAGTATTTCAACATTTTGCTGGAAAATGTACTTTTTTCAAAAAATTATATTTTCGGGTTGAAAAATAAACTATTTTATAGATGAATCGTTTTTTGTCTTGGGAATTAATAACTCTATTTTTTGTTAAAATTTGATATTTTTCAATTAAAACATTGCACAATACGTGCTTCAAATGTCATTATAACGAGGGAACCTATTTTTTTTACATATTTCATTATTATTTTGAAAATATCAGAAATTCCATTTTTTATCTCTTTTTTCAACTTCAAATTTATTGTGGGAAAATAAAAAATTTATGCGGAGCCATACACTGACAGATACAGTACTTAACGTTTCATGTATATTTTGGTCTTGAAAATATTGTTTTTCGCAAGAATAATGAGAAATGTGCGATATTTTATTATTTTCATGTTTAAATCGATATGAGTAAGGAATAAATTTTTTCAAACTAATCCTTCTGAGAAGTCGTTTAAGAATCAATCAAAAACTCAAATAAGACCGATTCAATTCAAGAAAAAAAAAACTTCCAACCAATTTATTGACTTTTTAACTAAAAAAAAAGGAAGTGGCCACAAAATATTTGAATTCGACAAAAAAAAAGAATTTTTCATTTTTAAATACACAATTGCGTTTTGAATTAGCAAGGATTAAGTTACAAAACAATAAGACCAAAAAGGTGCATTTTGAACATAAAAGACCAAATTTTAACGAAATTATGCAATTTCCAATAAGAATAATAGATCCTTGATGAAAATGTAGCAGTTGATATTTCAACAATCAAATTTGATTTTGAATAAAAATTAGTTGAATTCAACAAAAAAAAGCGAATTTTAAATAAAGCAGTTGCATTTTAAACCAGTTAGGATACATTTTGAGGACAAAATTATGAATATTTCAACAAATGAGATGAATTTTTATCTGAAAACGATGCATTAAAAAAAAAACGAATGCATCAATCAAAAAGTTCAATAAATCTTAATTGAAAAAAAAGAATTTGCAACAAAGTAGTTCCACTCTCAACCAAGTCGATGAATTTCAATAAAATTGTTGAATTTTCAACAAAATCAGAAATTTGTGAACCAAACAGTTGCTTTCGCAAACAAAAAAGATTGTATCCAACAAACAGATGGATTTTCACTAAAAAAAAGAAAATTTCTAACAAACTGATTCTACTACATAACCTAGTTGAATTCAAATAAAGAAGACGAATTTGAAGAAGACAAAATCTGCTGGAAAATGATTTGAATTTTGAATAGGAAAGTTAACTATTCCCTCATAGAATACATAGTTAGGAAACTTCAATTGAACAAATTCGGTAATGAGCATTCATTTATTTTTTTTTATCTACTTTCGTATTATTAATGCAATCTGAATTGTTCGCTAAGTTCCGTTAAAAAAGTTTAGAAAAATATATTTATTCAAACAAATGAACTTTTAAAAAGAAGTATGGAATTTAAAACAAACATGTCAAACTGCAGTAGTTAAATTGTGAACCAGAAAGACGAATTTTCAACTAAAATGATGAAACTTCAACTAGAATAGTTAAATTCTGGACCAAAAATTGATTTTAAACCAAAAGAATACCATTTTCCCACAAAATTTGTTGAATTTCAAACTATTGGAACAATGATTTCCAATAAAAAATGGAATAGTTACATTTTGGGATTGAAAAATTATTTTCGTACCAAACATGAGAGTTTCAAACAAGATGAATTTCCGACTAAAATCCAAAAAAATGTAACTGTTTAACTTGAATCATGAACCGTAAAGAAGAATTTTTTAACAAGAAAATTAACTTTGGAGCAAATATATAATTTTCTACTAAAAAATCGATTTTCAACGATATAATTAAATTTTCAATTCAAAGACAACTCTCCATACAAATTGTATTTGGAACCAGAGAAGATAAGTTTTCCACTCAAAATAAAACAGTCGAATTTTCAGTTAGAGAAATTAACTTTCAATCAAACTGATGAATTTTTAGGTAAAATGATAAATCTTTAACTGGAATAGATGTATTGTATTAGAAAAACATTTATTTTTGAACATTTAGATTGATTTTATTGCAAAAAGGCGAATTTTCTATGAATGAACGTAATCTCTGAAAGAAATTTTTCAATTCAGAAATGAATGTTCAACTAAATACTTGAATTTTCGCCCAAAAAGATAAATTACTTCTTAACAGAGTATGTACGTTTTCAACCAGAGGTGGAGTTTGATTTAAAATAATGCACCTTCAACAGAAAAATTCAATTTTCAAGAAAAGAGTTCAAACTTTAACCAAGTATTACAATTCAGAAATATTTTTTCCTCGAAATACTACTTCTACTCACAAAAACTGCTTCTAAGAGTGATTTTTCCAATTCCTCTTTTCTAAATCCAAATTATAATTATTTCAAAAAGTTCCCGTTCCATGTAAAAATTTTTCTGTTCCAACTGAAATTATTTTTCTCTACCGAAAGTCCCAGCCTTAAAATAAAAACCCTCATTATTTTCTGAAACCCCTTGTCTCAATTCAAATAAATGAAGAGGAAGCAAGTAAAGCGTGAGAAATCTGTTCTTTCGGAAAAATTGGGAAAATAATTTTTTCTGTATGTTTGGACCATCACAATTCGAATATCAAACTTTAAGTCAGCCGAATAAATCTCAGAAAGCAATGAATTTGTAAAAATCTAAATTCTACAAGAACTGCACAAAAAATAAAAACGTGCAATAAATCAAGAGAAGACGTTCGTGCGCTTTCCGCGACTTGTAAATAAATTTTTAGTAATAGTTTCGTTATTCTCTCTTTTTTTTTGTCAAAACATTATTTTCCAAAATCCGGAACGTGTCCTCAACATCGTGACACAATCAGCCGACAACCACGTGGTCCGAAGCGCCTGCGTGATCCCATTTTATCTAGTTATCTTTCCAGAATCTAATTGTTTTGTCAATATTTTTTTTCTTACTACATTTTTTAATTTGATTCCCTTCATGTTATCTAAAATTATTGCATGATTGAATTTGTTTTTGTTTAAGATTAAATTCAAGTCAATTGAATGTTGTACAGTTAATTGTTTTATTTAATGTTGAAATTCGTCAATTGTAAAATTATATTCAATATTCAATTGTAATCTTCCTTCAATGAATTTTAACCTTCATTGATGCATCTTTCTCTTAAAATCATTTCAGTTTCAGAACAAAAAAAAATCAAGAGTGAAATTAAAAAAAAAATTCTTATTCCTTAACTTCAACCCGAACATTACAAATATCTGTATTCTTACCTTGATTAGCGGCATACGTGAGCTTGTTCCTAATTTGAAAGTGATCCAAGAACAATGGTAAAACAAATAAACAAATAAACAAAAAACACTTCCTTTGAGCACCGTCACTTCTCACTATATTCTGCCCTCACGTCTAATAACTCTGGATGTACTATTCCCGAACTCAGTTTGTTCCCGGATTATCAGAATCGATCTCGTTCTGAAGTGAATCTTTTAGCGAATCCTTCTTTATCCAATTTCTCGTAATTTTCCTTCAGTGGATCGTAAACAATCTTTTCAATTTCCAATTCATTGTAATCTTCAACTCTTTGCAGGCCTTAACTCTTCTCCTTTATTGTAAACTCGATATGATTATAAACCACGAACAATCGTGAACTTCAAACAATTGTAAACTCGAAACAATTCTACACTTAGAATTTCACACATCAACTCACCTCAATTTCACAACACGTGTTTTCCAACTCGAATCCCTTGGTCCAGGAACACTCGAAATATCAACCCGATAACAAAAAGTGATATCCTCCTCAACAATCAACACCACAATACACAACCACAAAAAACACGAGATGGTACAACGCGAGAACGGAACACGGAGGATACTTTCATATCAGAACTGTTCGACACGGCGGCGGACGAGCGAGTGAGGCTCTGGGTGCTTCTCCCACTCCGCGTGGCGGGGATGAGGTGGAAGTGGTTGCGGGGTGGAACGGGGAGACGCGTGTGTTGGCGGGGATGAACGGGTGCTAGACGGACGTGAGGGGCGTGAGAGAAGGAGGTGCATCTCGCTCCCTCTCTCTTTCTCCGCGGCACTCCACTGCCCCCTCCACTCTACACACAACATCTCTCGCACGCTCAGCGAGTGAAACATTTCGCGGGTTTCGCGGGTGGGGTAGAGAGCGTGGTTGCCCCGGCGTGGTGGGGCGGCAGAGAGAAGACAAGAGTATTCCGTTAATTGAACGACTCGCGCGACTGGTGTGGTATTGTCGAGGGGGGTGGGAAGTTACTTGAAGTAATTACTTATTTTTATTACGCTCCGCCTTCCCCCACCCCACCCACCCCCATAATGTCATGTGACGTCCATTATGATCGAGTGGGTCTATCTGACTCGCTCTTTTCTGGCTGAGGCGGAGTTTCAATATTGAAAATTGCGATTGGTTTTGAATTGGTTGATGGGTGATGAAAGGGGGTTAGTGGTAGTGGGAGGTTTTATAATATCAGGAATTGTTTTTCTGTCAAATTTTTCGAATTTTGTTTGAAAGTGTAGGATTGTTTTGAACCCTCACACAAAAACATAAAGTAATTTTTTTTGTCCTCATGAAATGATACTTAGAAGTTGGGAAAGCCCCATTGAGTCAAAATAACATGCATTTCTCATAAGGAAATAACGTTTTTGTGAATTTATATAGAAAAACTTTGTAAAATATGAATTCGATTTCATATGGCAGATTCTGTTCACAATTAGCCATAGATAACGATTCAAAAATTACTTCTTGAATCTCACCCCCATGAGTCTCTTTTTTATAAGTAAAAAAAACCCCATGAATTAAGTTTTGCGAGTTTTTGGCGCTGGAAATGATTTTTTCTGCTGCTTCTTTTCAGGATGAATTGTTTATTTTACAAAGAATATTACTTTTATCGGTAATCAGATGTTTTTATGAATTGTTTAAACATTTTAATAATGTTTATAGCAACTTTCTCTTAAAATAGACGTAGGAAGTCGCTCTTTTCCGGAATTTTCAATTTTATCCCCAAATTTTCAGGCAGATTGAGACACTTATCGCATATAGTTGATAAAAATAGTTGTTTAAACAATTATTATTATGTAAACAATATTCTCTGAGAATAATGCTATAAAGTTCCGGATTCTTCTGAAACTCGCAGCTCATTTCTGTTTACTTTTTACTTAGAGAAAAGTTAGAATAATTTCAATTGAAGCCACCTAATGGTTTAAACAATAATTATTGTTTATAACTCTCTTTTCTCATAATAATGCTAGGAAATTGTGGTTTTTCGGAAATTTTCGAATTGTCTCTATTTCACTATGGGTAAGGTTAGTTGAAGCGAACACACTTTTTTGGTTAAACAATGTATGATATTGTTAATAATTATCTTTCCTCACATCAATACTAGAAAGTTGCAATTTTTGCTGACAATTTCAATTTGTTGTCCACTTTTCTCTTAAAGAAAAGTGATAATTAATTCAATCTAACAAATTTTTTTTTATATTTACAAAGATTTATTGTTTGAAATTATCCTCTGTCGTAGGACTGCTAGAGGGTTGGGTTTTTTGCTAGAATTTTAAATAATTGTAAATATAACTATTGTGCTGATACTTGGTTTTCCATTTTTTTTTTAATAAATTCTTTTCACTGAAAATTTAATTATTCCATCTTTGGTGAAAAAAGAATTTTTCGGGTTTAAAATTAAACAATTTTGTTGAAGTCGTTCTTGTATTGGTTGAAAATTTGGTTTTTTCTTTGGAATTTGAACTGATTGATTGAAAATTTATCTTTTGGGATTTATAACTCTTTGTTGGTGAAAATTCAGCTTTTCAGGTAGAGAACCCGAAATTTGGTTCAAAATGATAACTTTGTTATTAAAAATTTTATCACGAATTCCTAATTTTGTTTTTGAAATTTATTTCTTCAGTTGAAAATTAAACTAATGCGTTAAAACTTTGTTTTTTATTCGTTAAAAATCAATTTCTTCAAATTAAAATTAACTTATTCCATCGTCAAGGGAAGCGAAAAAAGTATTGTTTTTATATATTTTTCACTGAAAAACGTGTCACTTTTCTAGGTTATATAAACGAAAAGTTATCTTTTGGCAATATTGATATTTCTTCAATTATATTCACCTGGAAATTTAGTATTATATTGGATTGTCTCTATGGATTGTCTTGGATGTTTTCACATCTAAACGCGGACCACACTTTTTCGAAAATTTGACCTCTAAAAAATGATAGTTTATTATATACAAAATGTAAAAAAAAATGATTTTCTCGCTTCTCCCGACTGATTCTTGTTCTAAATAATCATCTTAAATAAAAAAATCTGCCCGCTGCGCGGGCACATTCTCATAGCGCGCTGCGCGCGCGGCTCGCTTCGCTCGCAAGT
>WSXT02000023.1:2057435-2079380 GCA_011762715.2 Neuroterus valhalla
CGATTTCCCTTGTGAAGGTATCTTAGATAATAAACTTACATATAAAAACTTTCGTCAAAAGTCGAGCGCGAAGCGCGTGTGCCACGATGAGAATGTGTACCTTAAAGCCAACAGAGCTTCGAGAAATTTATTCTTCATCTATACCTAATTACGGTATAAAATAAAAATATGAGGTTGCATTGGTTAACTAGGATATAAAAGAGTTCGATTTGTTCAATTCACATTCAAATTTGCCTTTTTATTGAAATAAACAATAGCAACAGCATTCCGATTGCGAGACACAAATACTTGAGCGCGAAGCGCAAGGCTTGGAACACACGAGCGCGAAGCGCGAGATCTGCCGGACGCGCGCCGTAGGCGCGCTGAAACTTACGAGCGAAGCGCGCGATCAGAATGTGCCCGCGAAGCGGGCAGACTTTTTCTGATGAGAATTATTTTCCAATCATAAAAGATAAATTTTCAAACAGAAAAGATAACTATTCTACCGGAATAATTATATTTTGAAGCACACAGCAGAATTTTTGTCGTAAGAAGATGAACCCTGCACGATCCAAAAAAGAATTTTTAATTTTATAATAACAATTACGATTTTTAAACAAACTGGTTGAACTTTCAAGCCAAAAATATGATTTTTCTACCAAATGAAAGGAATTTTACCAAACAAGATACATTTTGGATACAAAATATAACAGTAGACATTTCGACTGAAAAAATTTAATTCTAACAAGAAAAGGTAGTTTCTCTACAAAAATATTTATATTTTCAATCAAGCAACAGAATTTTTACTCGAAAAAAAAATAAATCTGTACCAAAAATATAATAGAAGGCTTTTTGATGAAAAAGAAATTTATTTATTTTTATTTTCTTTTAAGAGAATTGGAAAAGTGAAACTTATAATTGAAAACATCCATGTAAGATAACAAAGAAAAACGGACTTCCAACCAAATAGTTCATTTTTCAACCGAGAAACGAATTTTCAAATAAAGAGATAAACATTTAACTCGAGCACTTCAATTTTCAACCATGTAGGGTAATATTCAAGCATGAAGAATAATTTCCAAGTAGAAAGAATCATTTTCCAAGAAAAAAATACAACGTTTCAACAAAATAGTCGAATTTCGAAGTCAAAAAATAACTGTTTTCAACTACAAATGGAACACTAAAATTTATAGATTGAAAAACCAATTTGAAACCAAACTTAAGAGTTTTAGGCTAGATCAAAGAAGAATTGTCAACGAAAATTTAAGTACTCAAATTTTAAATTTGAAAAAATGGATGTTAAAATGAACAACGAATTTTTAACTGAAACTATGAATGTCCAATTGGAATAAGTAGAATTTTCAGTTAGAAAAATATACTTGCAATAAATAAAAAAAAACGAATTTGAACAAACAAAAAAAAACAACTTTCAAACAAATTATTACATTTTTGTACGAAATGATGAAGAATCAAATAAAATTTTTTCTATTTTACTAAAGAAGTTGAATTTTAAACCAGAAAGACGAATTTTCAACTGAAATGATGAAACTCCAACTAGAATACTTCAATTTTTGAAAAAAAAAATCATTTTCAACCAAAAAATACCATTTTTCAACGAATTGGTTGAAAATTGAACTATGAAAATAAAAATTTTCAAACGGAAATGGAATAGTGACATTTTCGGCTTGAAAAATTAATTTCAAACCAAACATAAGAGTTTTCAACTAGATGAATGTTCGATAAAAATAAAAAAATGTTTGACTGTATAACTTCAATTGTTAACAGTAAAGAAGAGCTTTTTAAGAAGAATATTAATTTCCGAAGAAAAAGATAATTTTCTACCAGAAACTCGACTTTCCAACAAAATATGTGAACTTTCAATGAAATAATCGAATTCCCAATTAAAAATATGGATTTTCACCGATTGTCGAAATTAATAGATGCATGTTAAGCAAAAAGATGAATTTTTGACCACAAAGATTAATTTTCTACAAAAAAGGCAAATTTTCCACTAAGTAAATAAATTCTCAAAGTAGTAGTCTTATTTTCTAATTTAAAAATCGATGTTCAGCCTAATACTTGGATTTTCACAAAAAAAAGATGAACTAATTTTGAACAAAGTAGTTCAAATTTCTACTAGAGGTGGATTTTGAATCGAAATAGTGCAACTTGAACACAAAAATTTAACCCTCAGCAAACAAGTCCAAATTTCAAATAAGAAGTTGTTTTTTTAACCAGAAAAGGATAAATTTGCAATGAACAATCCTATCATAATTCAGAAATATTTCTCTTTCGGGATACTACTTCTACTCTTACGATTTCTTGAGGTACATTCTTCTTTTAAAATTAAGAAAAAAGTTCCCGTTCCGTGCACAAAAATTCCCTGATCCAAGTGAAATAAACTCCCTGTCCTAAAACAAAAACTATAATTATTTTCTGAAATTCCTTGTGTCAAGTCTGATGAATGAGGAAAAGCAAATAACATGCGATAAAAACATTTCTTTGAAAAAATTTAGAAAATAATTCTTTCTGTATGTTCTGGCTACTATCAATTCGAATATCAAATCTATGTCAGCTAAAAAAAAATCTCACAGAGCAACAAATTTGCAAAACGTTCTTCTCATAATGGAAAAAATAAAAATTCTTCCTCTCATGAAGTATAGATGTATTTAAATCTTTTGTTGATCACATTAAAGGAGCGTTACATTCTTTAAATCAAATGATAAGATATCTTTTTGTTTATGAAAGGAAAGCAATCATTTCTGTTTTTTTTTTCGGTAGAATATTTAATAGTCCGGGTTGAATAAAAAAAAATCCAGGTTCTTTAATTAAATTCCCGGTTTCCCGGTCAATTCGCCACCCTGGTTACAAAATTCTGCGCTTGCACTCACAGTTTCGTATGATAGCATGACGTAGGCATAACGAGAAAAGGACAGGAGTAAAGTGAACGTGATTGGCATGCTGTTCCTGCGAAGTATGTGCGGTATAAAAGAATGGAGTACATAGAAGAAACCCACCCTAAGATGTAGGATCCCTTCCCACTGAACAAATTTTGGTGTGTGTGAAGAAACAGAGAAAAACTTATCTCTCAAAACAAGTTTTCCTTAAAGGATTGATGAGAAAATGAATTATTTCACTCATATATTTGTCATTTGACATATACCCTTATTTATGACTGGAAAAACTCTGGTTTGGACATAATGGTGTCGCTGATGCATCAAGATCCGGTCCTACGATTCCTGCGTATATGAACGTATAGTGCACTTAGTCCATGAGAAAGGGTGGGAAAGAGAGGGTGGGTGGGTGCAGGAGGGAAGAACTGTTGGTGGTGGCCGAGAGTCGATCGAGCGTGGGTTGCGGGCCAGGCTAATGCGAATATGCTGTCGTCCAGATAGAAAGAGATACCCGATAGCGAATCTGTGTCCGACACGGATGTCGAATTAGCTTGGATTTAGGTTGCCCGGGGAACTGACAAATAGTTATTGCTTGATTAGGATGGAGGGTAACGCGTACCTCCACTCCTGGCCCTCCACCTCAACCCGATCCTCTTACTGATCGCCCTTTTCGCGAGCGACGCGAATCAAACATAGGACGAACTGCAGGGCCGATTCTGACTTTATTTCGGGCTCGATTTAACAACCGCGTTCATAAATCTGGCTTCTCTCGCCAGAGTCTCTCCGCACAACATTCCTCAACTTGATACTTTGAAAAAATTTTATTCACCCTTTTGAAGGTATCTGATTTAAATTTCGAGAAGAAGAACAAGACAAAAAGTCTGTAGTGACAATCTTCTAAGATAAGTAGTTTCTGAGATAGAGTCAAGTGAAGACGGCGAGGAGCTGAAGCTGATCAGCGCACTCTTTCCATAGCTTCACTCAGAAGAGTATGCGTCCAATTGGAACATAGTTAACAGCTCTTCTTCATGATTTTTCACCTAGAATTCATTGCTAGACTGAGAGAAATTTTATTCTTGCTACTTCGTGATGCTAGTGGTAAGGACAGGGCGAGCAGAAGCTGATCAGAGCACTCTTCCCACTTATCCAACTCACA
The DNA here is from genome assembly GCA_011762715.2 of Neuroterus valhalla. Lineage (NCBI taxonomy): Eukaryota > Metazoa > Arthropoda > Insecta > Hymenoptera > Cynipidae > Neuroterus > Neuroterus valhalla. The sequence continues at coordinate 2,061,465 of WSXT02000023.1, forward strand.
ACTTGCATCTCTTATTGCAACTAACCCCAAGGCTTTCCGTTTTGATTTTTCACCAAAAATTTATTCAAACAATTGTAAAGAGTAAAAATCTGAATTTGGTAGCTCCGTCACGAGCAAGGAGCTGAAGCTGATCAGCGCACTCTTTCCATTGCTTCACTCAGAAGAGTATGCGTCCAATTGGAACATAGTTAACAGCTCTTCTTCATGATTTTTCACCTAGAATTCATTGCTAGACTGAGAGGAATTTTATTCTTGCTACTTCGTCACGCTAGTGATAAGAACGGAGTGAGCAGAAGCTGATCAGAGCACTCTTTCCACTTATCCGACTCACAACTTGCATTTCTTATTCCAACATTTTCCACGGCTTTTCGTTTTGATTTTTCGACAAAAATTTATTCCGACAATAGTAAAGAGTAAAAATCTCAATTTGGTAGCTCCGTCACGAGCAAGGAGCTGAAGCTGATCAGCGCACTCCTCCCATTGCTTGGCTCAAACAAGTATGCGTCCAATGGGAATAAAGCTCAAAGCTCTTCTTCATGCTTTTTCACCAAGAGTTCATGGCTAGACTGAGAGAAATTTTATTTTTGCTACTTCGTCACGCTAGTGATAAGAACGGAGTGAGCAGAAGCTGATCAGAGCACTCTTTCCACTTATCCACCTCACAACTTGCATTTCTTATTCCAACATTTCCCACGGCTTTCCGTTTTGATTTTTCAACAAAAATTTATTCCAACAATAGTAAAAAGTAAAAATCTCAATTTGGTAGCTCCGTCACGAGCAAGGAGCTGAAGCTGATCAGCGCACCCCTCCCATTGCTTGGCTAAAAGAAGTATGCGTCCAATGGGAATAAAGCTCACAGCTCTTCTCATTGCTTTTTCACCAAGAATTCATGACTAGACTAAGAGAAATTTTATTCTTGCTACTTCGTCACGCTAGTGATAAGAACGGGGTGAACAGAAGCTGATCAGAGCACTCTTTCCACTTATCCAAATCATAACTTGCATATCTTATTCCAACATTTCCCAGGGCTTTCCGTTCTGGTTTTTCACCAAAAATATATTCCAACAATCGTATAGAGTAAAAATCTTAATTAGGTGTTTGATCACGAGCCACAGTGGTTGAAAATCCCAAAAATTGAAATAAAAATGGAAACATTCTAATCGTACCATAAATAACATCGACAAAATTCAAGGATTGGCCCGATGATTCAACCCGAAAACGTTAAAAAGGTTGATTTTCATTCGGTACTCTATTTTTTATACAAGTCAGCCGCCATTTTGAATTTCGAAAAGCAAATCTCATTCTTGAATTTCGTGACCCCGAAAACATTATTAAAAGTTGATTTTCATTTTGTACTTTATTTTTTATGCAATTCGGACGCCATTTTGAATTTTGAAGAACAAATTCAGCGATTCTGAAGACGTAAATAAAAATACAATTTTCATTCAGTACTCTTTTTTTTTAGGTCAATCACCTGCCATTTCGTGTCCGCCATTTTGAGTTTTCAGAAACAAATATCATTTTTGAATTCACGCGACCCTGAAAACGTTTTAAAAGTTGATTTTCATTTAGTACTCTATTTTTCCAAGCAAGTCGTCTGCTATTTTGTGTCTGCCATTTCGCATTTCGAAAAACAAACATCATTTCTGAATTTCACGACCCCGAAAATGTAATTAAAAGTCGATTTTCATTCGGTACTCTATTTTTATGCAAGTCGGCCGTCATTTTGAATTTTGAAAAGTAAGTATCAGTTTTGAATTCAGCGACCCCGAAAACATAAATGAAATTTAAATTTCATTCGGTACTCTATTTTCTTAAGCGCCATCCGCCATTTTGTGTCCGTCATTTTGAATCTCCAAAAACAAAAATATCATTTTTTAATTTCACGACCCCAAAAATGTAATTAGGAGTTGATTTTCATTCGGTACTCTACTTTTTATGCAAGTCGGCCGCCATTTTAAAATTTCAAAAACAAATATCATCCTTGAATTAACGCGACCCCGAAAATGTAATTAAAAGTTGATTTGCATTCGATACTCTATTTTTTCAAACAAGTCATCTGCCATTTTGTGTCCGCCATTTCACGTTTTGAAAAAACAACATCATTTTTGAATTTCACGACCCCGAAAACGTTAATGAAAGATGAATTTTAATCGGTACTCTATTTTTTATGCAAGTCGGTCGTCATTTCGAATTTCCGAAAACAAATATCATTTTTGAATTTCGCGACCTCGAAAACGTTGATAAAAGATGAATTTCAAAATATAGTTTTTGAATTCATTGACCCCAAAAACTTTCGGGAATGTACATTTCAACATGGTTATCACCAACTAAATGTATTGACCCTCTACCTCAGTTCGCTAAATATGAAATCGTAAGTTCCGCCTTTTTAGCACTAGTACTCGAAATCGATGTCCGCAATCGAATCGAGCATTGGACAGCTTCGATCGTCTGGAGCCACTCGGTGAATCGTTTACCCGGAGAATTAACATATAAATTAGGCCCAACTTGGGGACGTTGAGGGTGCGCTCGATTCTGGCACTTGAAATATTTTCAATTATACGAAACGACTCTCTATCGATTTTCGCTCATTCTATCACAAAACCTCTGCGTATAGTGTCATAGCTTTCAAGTTATTAGCTATTGATCGGAACCATACTAATAAAAAGAATGCGTTACTTTCTACGATGAAAATTGGAAAACCTGCGATCTCTAATCAATCGCTGTTGACTTTCGAATTCCTTCTGATCACATTCGACTTCCGATGAACATCTTGACACCATCAGCGTGTGGGAAGAAAACAAATTGCGTGCACTAGTCGTAACACGAGACGGTATCTCGAGCAACCACTAATTCCATCGTGTTCGGAATCCATCAGTAGGAGCTTATCTCGAACGCCAAGAGTCTATCTAAAGTGGTTCTCACTTGGTCAGGATCGAAGATTGAAGAGTGAATGAAACCAAGATGTTTCCAAAGAAAGGAGCAAATTAATGAAGGAGAAAAAGGAAGAATGCAGGAACTTACAACAGGAGAAGGTACACTTGTGTGTTAATAAAAGAGAAATAAATATAGAGTAATAAAGCTGATTTGTATAAATATCTTTTCCTATCACGCAATTAGCAAACGAAAGGCGAGACCTATCTTCTCACGCACGCGAACTCAGTCATCCAATTCGACTTGATCTTATTGAAATTAGCTGCTCTGCATTCAAATTAATTTGCAAAATGAAATTCCAGTTGAAATGTGAAGTTCAAGAACCGTACGGGATATTTCAATCCAATGAGCAGTTCCTGGGCTAGAAAAGTCGAGAAAGTATTCTAATCAGCTTGAGATTTTGAGAAGCGCCACCACCAAGTCACTATAATTCAGAAACTACTCATCCTATACTATTTTTTCCAAAGACTTTTGGTTTTATCTTACCAGGACGTAACGCTGAAATCTCCAATTTTCGCGACTTGTCTGTCTATTCATAACGCTACCGCACCAATTTAACTCTTTCCTGTCTGTAACGTAACGTAAAGCCTGGTAAAAAAAAGTATGAAATAGGTCAAAAAATATATAACTAGAGGGAACCTGTGAAGGACACAAAACATCGCGAAACCGCAGCCGCAAGTCGGATCAAAAATCGATTCCGATGGGAGACAGTAGCAGCAGATAAAATATAAACAAGCTGCAACGTCTGCAGGTTCGCTTTTCTATTTTCTGTGAGAAAAATAATATAATGTAATGTAATATGATATTATTTATAAATAATAAATAAATGAATAGGTATCAGGTAATGGCGGAGAATAAGCTTGAGCTGAGTTGAGCAGACACACAATGCTCACTTGCTCAGTAATGTTGCAAATCTCTTAATTTCATTTTTGAAAAACGTTGCGTCACATTTTGAAAATTCCTTCCTTTCACTCCGTAACGCTACCATAACAAATTTTTCGTGGTCAGTATGTCTAATATAGCGTTAGGTAATTTATGGACAGCCCCCTACGGACACCCACTGCAATTCGTCTGGGTGTCCAAATTATTATACGCATAAGTTAACATATTTTATGAAAAAATTGAAACAAAAAGGAAAGTTATATCTTATTATAGTTTCAGAAGAGCCTTTTTTAGACTTAGGCACTGGTTTGCCTACAAGAATTAATGTGTGAGAAGAATAGAAGAGTAGCTGACTTCCGTCTCCCGCGTGAATGTTAAGAGACACAGTTCACGTTTGATGAGAGGTTTTTGTTGGATTTTGGTCGAGATTGAGGTGAGTGGGTGTAGGGGGTGTGTTCAGGGGGAATGGTGTGTGAAGGGGGAAAGTTGGAATGTGGATGTTTTCCATGATTGAGACAGATTAGTGGTATTGATATACGTCATTTAGTTTGGAGTGATCTCGCAGTCTGTGGCGCAGGTACGGGGTTTGGGCGCTAGAGACGCTAGGGACGGTGAGGTCAAAGGCGGGAAGAGTTCAATCTGATTGATGGGTGATGTGGGAAGTGAAAGCAAGGAAGGAAGGGACTCCTAAGGTGAGGTTTTTGAAACGCCAAAAGGAGAGAAAAAAGAAAGGAAGGCGAGGGAGGAACATAGGAAAACATTAGAAAGAGAGGGGACACCACCGGGGAATCAAAGTAGTGGTAATGAGAGGATCGATGATAGCAGAGATGAGGCTGGAGGGGCGTCACAAGACCTAAGTTTAGATGAGATAGGTGAAATGACAGTAGAGGTCATGGAAATGAAGGGAAAGAGACAGGAAAAAAGGATGAAAGAAATAGAACAGGAGATAAGACGGGAAATGACGGAACCTAGAAGGGAAATGGAAAAATGGGAAGGAGTGAGGGAAAACTTGGAGAGGAGGATGCAGAGCCTAGAGAAACAACGAGAGAAGCAGAAGGAGCCAAAGGAAAGAGTAGAGGAGTTAAAAAAAAGGATATAAAAAATACGAAGCGCAATCCAGAAAGTTGAAGGGGGCGGAGAGGGAGGAGAGGAATAAGGAAAGGTTGAGAAAAATAGAAAGGAGAATGAAAAAGAGTCAGACAGAGGAAAGAAGGAAAAATATAGTGATAAAAGGTTTAATATTGGAGGGGACAAATTTGAAGGAAGGTGTACAAGAAGTTCTAGATAGAATAAATGCAAAGGTACTGGTAGAAGAAGTGAAAAGTATAGGAAAAGATGATGGAAGAAGGGACGAAACAGCTCTGCTGAAATTGAAGAATAGGAGAGATAAGAGGGAGGTTATGTCGAAGGGAAGGCAACTACATGGAAATGAACAAAGAACAGAAAATGCTTGGACACAGGAACAAAGGAATTTGCAGTATATGTTGAGGAAAATAGAGAAAGAGGAGAAGAGGAACGGAAACGGAACGTGGGTTAAGTATGGGGAAATAAAAATACGGGATTTTTGGTGGGACTAGGATGAAGAGGCAGAACAGTTAGTAAAAAGTTTGGTGTCGGGGTACTGGAAAAGAAAGGAAGAGAAGAGGGGGGAATAAGAAATAGTAGAGAGCAAAAAGAATAAGGAAAGGAAGAGAGGGGTGAATGGAAAATATGTTACTAGAATGTCTGGATTGGAGAGAAAAGATAGTGAATTCATGAGAAATTTGGAACAGTGGGAGCTGTTAGTGGTGATGGGAACGTGGCTAGATGAAAAAGGATGGAAAAGAGTAAGGGGAAGGCTACCAAAAGGATGCAGTTGGCGGACTCAAAATGAAAAGAGGAGGAACAGGAAAGGCAGAGCAATGGGAGGAATGGTGATGGGAATAAGGAAGAAATATCTAACAGGGAAGAATAGGAAAATAATGGAGGAGGAAATGGATAAATTGCTGGTAGAAGAGATAAAGATGGGAGAGGAGAGATGAAAGATAGTGGGAGTGTATGTGAACGGAGATATGCGAGAGAAATCTAAGGAGATAAAAGGGCTGATGGAAGAAAATGAAGATGGGACTAAGCTTGTAATAGGAGGAGATTTTAATGCAAGAACAGGAGATAAATGAGGAAGGGAATGGGAAGAAAAGCGAAGAAGAAAATCCAAAGATAAGGTACAGAAAGGGGAAGGGAAGAAATTGTTAGAGTGCTCAGGGGAAATGGGATAATTTATCATTAAATATTTCACTTATTTTCATTTAAATATTTATATGAAAATAGTTTGAAATTGAATTGTTTATCGTCATTACGCAAGATATAAACGCAAGATATAAAAAAAGTTTAAGGAAAAAAACGTTTCTTTTTGGGAGCCCTCCAGGATGATCTTTACAACTTTTCGAGTTTTCTCCAAAAATAGAAATTTCAAATTTTTTTATATTAGAAAGATTTTACTATTCATTCGAAAATTCGTCTTTTTCAGTTATACTCAACAGTTTTTTTATTCAAAACCAAAACTGTTTTTGGTTTATGTATCTTTTGGTACATTTCTTGTTTAAAATCTATTTCTGTTGATGAAAGATTCAACAACTGCTTCCTTGAGAATTGATTTTCTGTTCGAAAATTCATCACTCACGAGAGATGAGAGAAGGGATATGAAGAAAAGGGGAAAAGAGGGGGACTAAAGTAGAGAAGATAAAAAGGTAAGAAGACAAAGTGTAGAAAGAGAAGAAAAGAAAAAATGGAGAATAAATTTATGACAATAAGGGAGTTGAGAGGATGAGAGTTACGGAAGATGAGGAGGTAACAATTAGAAAGGAATATAAGAAGAGAAGAAAGCAGGCGGGACGAGGAGAGGAGAAAAGAAGAAAAGATATATAGGAGGAGAAAAGAGGAGAAATAGAGAAGAACAGAAGAAAGAGAAAGAGAAAAGTACGAGAGGAGAAAATGAAAAGAAGAGGAGAAAATGAAGGACAGATGAGAATCGTGAAAAAGGGGGAAAAAAGAGAGTTGAAGGAAAGAGAGAAGCAGAAAAAAGTGATAGAAAGAAGAGTTACTAGAAAAAAGGAAGAAGCAAAAAAGAGAGGGAGGAAAGAAGATAGTTAGGATAAGAAAAGAAGAAAGGAGGACGAGCATAGAAGAGAAAGAGGAAAGAAGACAAAATAAGAGGAGAGAAAAGTAGAAGAGGGTAGAATAAGAAATAGGGAATGAAAAGAAGGAGACAAGTAGTGAATAAAAAAGAAGAGCAGAGAGAGTTAGGGAAAAAAGAAAGGATAGGAGTATAAAATAAGTGAAGAAGTGAAGAAAATAAGAGAAGACAAAAATATAAGGAGGGAAGGAAAGTCGAACAGAAGAAAAAGGATGAAGAAGAGAAAAAGAGAGTTGAGACATGAAGAGAGTTGGGAGAAGAAGAAAAGAAAGAAGGAAGGATAGAAGATTGGAAGGGGCAAAGCAAAGAAAGAGGATAGACGAGAAGGTCAATAATAGAGGAGAAGAAAGTTTAGAAGTTAAGAGAAATTAGGAGAAGAAGAGGAGGAAAGGAGAAGATGAGAGAAGGAGAGGATCACAGAAGAAGAAATAAGTGTATGGGAAAAAGAAGAGTTTGAAACGAGGGGAATATAAAAGGATGAGTTGTTTGACGAAGAGTAGAAGAAATGGAGAGAAGTAAGGAAAGAAAATGAAAGGAAGAGAAAGAAGGATTCAAGAAAAGAAGGAAGTAGACGGAAGTAACGAGGGTAGTCGAGTTAGAGGTAAAGCATAAGGAAGAAGTAAGAGAAGAATGAAGTAAGTAGAGAAAGAGTGCAAGAAGCAGAAGAGAGGTGGAAGAAGGAGAAAAGAAAAGAAGAAGGAAGTCTGAGGAAGGGGAGGGTAAGGCAAAGAAGAGAAGAAGAGATGACGAGAATAAAGAGAAAAAGAAAAGAATGAACAAAGAAAAGAAGAATTGCAGGATGAGGAGGGGGGATAGAAGAAAAAAGAGAAGGTGCAAAGAAGAGGGAGGAAGGACAGAAGAAGAGAGGTTGAAAATAGAAGAAAAAATTATGAAAATATAGAGTAACGAGAAGAAAAGAAGAGGAGAGAAATGGGAGAAGAGAGGAAGGAGATCAGAAAAGCAGATGAGAAGGGAAGAAAAGAAAAGAAGAGTAACAGCATAGAGCGGAGAGGAGAAGGTGAAGAGGCCAAAAGAATGGAAGAAGTGAAAAAGGTGAGAACTGTAGAAGAGCGTTAGGAGATAAAGGGAAACGGGAAAGAGAAAAGAAGAAAGGAAGTAGAGGAGAGAAGTATCGAAGAATGAAAGGAAACAAGGAAAGAGTAAGAGAAAGAGAACAGAAAAAGAGAAGAGAGTTGAAAGACGAAAAACGAAAAACGAAGAGGAGAAGAGAAGAGAAGAAGAGAAGAATAGAGTAATGAGAAAAATAGGAAGGACAAAAGAAATAACAAGGGAGAAGAGAGTTAAGAGACGGAGAGAAAAGAAGAAGAGAGCAGCAAAAAGGAGAAGTAGGGGAGAGGAGAAGAGAAGAAGAGAAGATGGGAATAAAATAGAAGTTTTAGGAGAAGAAAAGGGTAGAAGAAAATTGGCACAAGCTTAGGAAAAATCAAATAGACACAAGTTCTTCACCAGGAAAATATCTTTGAATGTGTTATCAACTTCTCTAACAGGATATGTAGTTTTAATTTCAAACGAGAAAAATAAACGGACACCCACGGCCTTGTATGAGTTGTTGCGCCCCTGTATCTTACGGTTCAAAATATGCTCCTGTTACTCATTTTTCACTAGATTAATTTTTGTTAAATTATGGAGTAAAAGACAAATTTCGAGAAGCGCTTAATTTGAATGTCCCGCAAACCCACCAATTATGCCGATCGAGACCAAGCAGATGCTTTAGAAGGTGCGACGGGCGACAACAGGTTGAATTAATTGACAAAGATAGCATTTTCCGCGTCGATGTACCTAAACGCAAATATTCGATTGCGCCGAGCACAGGGCTGCACAAGGGGTGTAGAGTGTGCAGTGTGCACTACTTCGCGTCATTCGGTTGGTCGAACAAATTTTAATCAATTCCATTAGTATCCCCGTACCTGTCACGCAAACTCTGTATCAAATCGGCACAATGAATACAGCTCAACATCTCTCATCATATTAATTTCATTCAAATCATACTAATTTACTTTCACTAACAAAATATTCAATTTGCACTCGATTTAAAATAAAGAAACTAAACCTTTTGTTATTAACTTTCCAGAATCAAATTTCGAAAATAAAAATAAATTGAAGAGATTCAAGAACTTTTTCCGAAACCTGTCCGAGCTAATCCGATAACTGTACGAAAAGGATCAAGAATTTGTCTGGCTTAGCCCGAAGTCTGTCCGGACAATGAAGTTCGACTCCGGAAAGAGTCCTACTCTCATCCGAAATGAGTCCAGAGTTTAGAACCTGAAATTATTTTCGTTCGAATGAAAACCGGAGGTGGTTCGATTAAGTCCGAAATCTGTACGTTCGAAAACATAGACTCCGAAAATAGTCCGGCTTTACCCGAAATTAGTCCGGAATTCAGAACCTGAAATCATTTTCGATCAAGTGGAAACAGGAAGTGGTCCGAGTAAGTCCGAAATCTGTACGTTCGAAAACATCGTCTCTGAAAATAGTTCTGAATGCAGAACCTGAAATTATTCTTGTTAAACTGGGAACGAAAAATAGTCTGGTTAAATCCGAAATCTGTCCGGTCAAAAAGATCGACTCCGGAAATAGTCTGGCTCTATCTTAAACCAGTCCGAAATTCAAAACCTGTAATTATTTTTGTTGAAGTGAAAATAGAAAGTGGTCCGATTAAATCCGAAATCTGTACGTTCGGAAGGGTCGACTCCGAAAATAGTCCGGCTATATCCGAAATCGGTCTGAAATTCAGAACCTAAAATTATTTTTGTGAGAGTGAGAACGGAAAGTGATCCGATTGAATCCGGAATATGTCTGTTTGAAGACATGGACTCCGGGAACAGTCCGGCTCTATCCGGAATGAGTCCAGAATTCTGGACCTGAAATTATTTTTGTTAAAGTGAAAACAGGAAGTGGTCCGATTAAATCTGAAATCTGTACGTTCGAGAAGATCGACTCCGTAAATAGCCCGCCTCTATCCGAAATCAATCCGGAATTCAGAACCTGTAATTATTTTTCTTAAAGTGAAAACGGGAAGTGATCCTATTGAATCCGGAATATGTCTGTTCGAAAACATTGACTCCGGAAATAGTCCGGCTTCATCCGAAATGGGTCCGGAATTCAGAACCTGAAATTATTTTTCCTAAAATGTAAATGGAAAGTGGTCTGGTTAAATCCGAAATCTGGCCGCTCAAAAACATCGACTCCAGAAAAAGTCTGGCTCTATCCGAAACGAGTCCGGAATTCAGAGCCTCAAATTATTTTTCTTGAAGCGAAAACGGAGAGTGGACCAATTAAATCCGCAATCAGTACGTTCAAAAACATCGACACCGGAAATAGTTCGGTCCTATCCAAATTAATCCGCCTCTTTGAATTGTATTTTGGCAAAAATTAGAGTGAAAACAAAAGTGGTCCAATAAATCCAAAATCCGTCCATTCATGAACAATGACTCCAGAAATAGTCTAGCTCTATCTAAAATCAGTGCGGAATTTAGAACCTGAAATTATTTTTCCTAACGTGGAAAACGGAAAGTGATCCGAATAAATCTGAAATCGGTACTTTCAAAAGAATCGACTCCGGAAATAGTCCGGTTCTATCCGAAATTATTCCAAAGCTTTGAGTTGTAATTTGGTAGCGTTGAGTCTGGCTCTATCTGAAATCAGTCCGGAATTCAGAACCGGAAATTAGTTTTGTTGCAGTGAAAACGAAGAGTGGTCCGATTAAATCCGAAATCGGTACGTTCAAAAACATCGGCACCGGAAACAGTTCGGTCCTATCCGAAATTAATCCGCCTCTTTGAGTTGAACTTTGGTAAAATTAAAGTGAAAACAAAAGTGGTCCGATTAGATCCAAAATCTGTACTTCCAGAATCATCGACTCCAGAAATAGTCTGGCTCTATCTGAAATCAGTCCGGAATTCAGAACCGTAAATCAGTCCGGAATTCAGAACCGTAAATCAGTCCGGAATTCAGAACCGTAAATCAGTTTTGTTGAAGTGAAAAACGAAAAGTGATCTGAATAAATCCGAAATCGGTACGTTCGAAAACATCGACTCCGGAAAGTGTCCGGTCCTATCCAAAATGAATCCGCGGCTTTGAGTTGTATTCTGATAAAGTAAAAATAGAAAGTGGTCCTATTGTATCCTAAATCTGTCCGTTCCGAAACATCGACTCCGAAAATATTCCGGTCCTATCCAAAATAAATCCGCGGCTCCGAGTTGTAATTTGGTAAAGTTAAAGTGAAAACGGAAAGTCGTCTGATTAAATCACATCCGGAAGACCGTCCAAAAAACGGACATGACCGGATACAATTCGAATTCATCACATTCTTCAGATCGTAGAAAAAACGGACTTGACCGGAAACAATTCGGAGTAAGACCATCCGTTATGCCGTACAAAACACGGTCTTAAACGGATTCTTTCCGGATTGATTGAATCCGTCACACCAGACAACTTCCGGATTCTACCGGATGAGAACCAGATTTAAGTTCGTGCTCCTTCCGTCAGACAAGTAGCGGACACTTTCGGATAGAACCCGGAGGCCCTAACATTTTTGCTCTCTATTTCTAAGATAGAATTCTGGATTTCAAAAAATAAGAAAAATCTTGTGGCATATTTAAATCGAATGCGTCATTCCCAAGTTAGAGAAGTGGTAATAGAGCGTTGATCAGCTGAAGCTGATCAGATTCTCTCCAAATCACTTTAGCATAAAATTACTCATTTGGGTTAAGTTTTTGTAATTCCGTCCTATTTTCTCTCCCAAAATCCATTTTGAATGCTCTCATTAGCCCTGATTGATTTTCTATCTAGAAAATCCTTATTTTGTCGTTTTTAATTAAATTGAGTAGAAATGGTAATGATGGTTATTTGTAGTGCTGTTATCACGAGCTGTAGTTACAGTGAAGAGTTGGTTGGGGCGATATGAGGGTATGCAGAGTTCGCCAGTGACGTCATCGTTTCGGTTTACATGTGCCAATCATCGGCCGACTAATTGGTCGGCACTCCGTGACCGATTCCACACTTTATCGATTCTACGCTTCGCTCCGGAATCACAGAGGTTTTGCACAATATTGCGATTAATGGCCCGTGCTTTTGTCCGCCTCTCTCTACGCTTCAAACAGCTCCATGGACAATTTAAGTGCTCAATGAGTGAACACAACTCTATTTTGTCTAATCATGGCTCGCTATCAAATTTCATTCTGATATAGTAATTTTCCTTTTACAAACAGGAAAATGAATTATATTTCTATTTAAGGTAGAAGATGTAATTCTGAGTTAAAAAAGGAGTAGAAAAATCTTGAGGGAAATTTTAAACAGACGCGTAGTTTCGGAACTACAAAAGTCGAAAGAGTTTACTGATCAGCTTAAGCTGCTCACGCCGTGATAACTTCAATTAAAAATTCACGAATTACTGTTTAGAGACAATTAACACTAGAGACTTTCTATCTCATTTTTTCACCCAAATTATATTTTTGCTCGTGAATGAATTAATATTTTGAACATTAAAATTGTCAAGGGTTCATTAGGAGAGCTCATACTCGTAGGACAATGATCTTTAAGAATGGACACCTATTGCCGTTGCTTAAGCGCCTAACTGTACAAGCGAGAAGAACAGGATTCTCGACGATAAGGGCGACGAAAAAAAGGCAGTCGCCACCACCTCCGGGAGGAAACCTGTCTCTAATTGATAGGAAATTCCACCGCACACTGTACCGGCATGCTGATTTTTTTAGCGACTATAACAGGTCGTAGCTGATATTTTGCGCTGATTAGTAATTAACAGAAGTCAAGCAACTGATCCATGATAAAAAAATCATTTTTGTTTTACTTACTATTATTTCAATCCATTCTCGATTTCTACCTCTTCTTTAGGGAAAAACAAATTTGATTGATAAATGTATGGAATATCCAAGATAAGTAGTTTTTGAACTACAGCAATGTGAAGATGGCGTGATCAGCTAAAGCTGCGAAAATAGTACTCTTTCTACTTCTCTAATTCAGGAACTAAGCATCTGATCAAAATGTGTCGGATGGGTTCCTGACTTGATTTTTTACCTAGATTTATTTTTACACTGATGAAGAATAAATTCATGTTACTTTGTGATACACGTGCTAAGAATCGGGTGGAATGGAGCTGATCAGCACACTCATCCCACTTATCTAACTCGGAAACTACGGTTCTTATTTCAACATTTCCCAGGGCTTTCAGTATTGGTTTTTTATCTAGGAATTTATCCTTCATTGATCAGAAGTGAAAAATCCAATTTGGTAACTTTATAACGAGTGATCAGCTAGAGCTGATTAGCTTACCTTTTTCCTTTCTTCCAATTCAGAACGAGGCACCTGATTGAAATGTGACGGACGGATTTGTTACCTTCTCTTCACCTATAATCAGGGATAAGAAATATATTATTTGGTTGCTTCCTAACATGAATGTCGTAATCAGAAACTATGCTACTGTATAATAGATGCTCCGAGCAGCTAAAGCTTAACAGCGCACCCTTTCCACTTCCCTAGTTCAAAAACAACACATCTGATTAAAATAATTCCAGAGACTTTTCGTCTTATTTTTGCACCTACAATTATATTCTGAACTGATAGAAAGTATAATTTTAATTTCTGAACCCGAAATCAGAATTATAATGGAGACCGGTGTGTGACGAGGAGGAAGTAAATTGGTGTGAGTGGGATGGGAGAGACCAGTTCATTAGCGACACTCACAGGTAGCCTCGGACATCTATTTTATTTATTTCTTTATCCTTCTTGCCCTTTTTATCCTCCTACGCGGAGTATCATGGAAGTTGTAACATTAGAAATTCTCGAACCATGAAATATTAAATTTAGCTTGAAATTCTAAACCAGATTTGAGTATAAGAATGACTCTCAGAGCAAGGAACAATTTCGAAAGTTTGAATTTCCCGTTACGATTTATATATACCTCGTGACGCAAACCCGGCCTATCAAATCAATTATTGTAACATGGAACCGGCTCGTTTTCACTGCGAATGTCATTTGCAATCGTTAAGGTGTGCGATCGTGAGGAGAAAACTTTGCATCTGGCCTTTAGAGTCACATCGACTACACTTGCAACGGTCCTTAATGCGAGTCATTAGGTGAAACTAATTTGTTAATACCTCTGATAAATTGAATTCTTAATGGATTTAATTCCGCGCATCTTATATCCCCATTTATTGTGTTGCAAATTTTTTTTCTTTTTTTCTCATTTATTATGCAAGCTGCATCAGAAATTTCAAAGTACTTAAATCTTCTCAGATCAGAATAGTTTCCTTTCTCATTACGTTTGTATAATATTTATTATCACTGTAATTACTATCTTCTGCAAGACATGCCACCTACACTATTTTCTTAATTGCAAATAGTTAACCAATACCCTAATGAGATGCTTTTTATTCACAGGTCGAAGGACGGGGCGTAAGTGAAGGTAAGTTTTTTTAGTTGATTGCATGTACCTTGGGATGTAAAAAAATGATCGGGGAAGAATACTCGAAGGCTGGTTGTTCGAGACAAATGAGAAGAATTTATGGGAAAGATCAGGGTTTGGGGGTAATTTCTTCTCTTTTCACATTCTTATAATTTATGACGGGAGGTATAAGATTTATGTGAATTCGGAACTATCCATTTTTTTGTCCATTCTCGATATTTTGGGACCCCTAAGAAAAGAGAGAAAATAATTTTTTGGAAAATGTTCGCCTGGCTAGCTGTCTGCAGTCTAACGACTGATAAAGATCAATTTTGTCTGACAGAAAGAGACAAGAAATACAGTAGAGCCTTTGATAGTGTAATCGATCATCCTTTTTTTACTCAAGATGGCACCACACAGGTTTTGGGGAAATGAATATTCCCTAAATTCCATTTTTAACCGGGTGGATTGTGAACCATTTATTTTGGAGAGGTAAAGTCCCTATCTCAGGTCAAAAGGAGGTTCTGTTATCATTACTTGATTGTCCAAGATAACATGAGTATCATCGTATAATCAAGAAAGTACAATGGTGGATTCAATATGGCGCCCAAAATGAATAAAAAATGAGTTTTTTCTCTCTCTGTAAGGGGGATCAAACATGGCGAATTCAATATGGTAACTTTCATATTGATAGCTCATATTCCGTTGACAAATTCATTTTTATATATTCAGTGTCTTTCAAGCTATTCAATATAATGATTTTTCTTGATATGTGAAATTCAGTATGGCAGATCTAATATGGCGATTGATATAATAAAAATTGACTATATATCATTCATACGAGCAGTTTCGTCTCTAAATTGGACATTTAGTTTCATTGATTTAGTTTTCACAACATATTCAAAATATAAATTTCATGTGATGCGCAGATCCAAAATGGCGACCCTATGACTCCATTATTTTATATGAAAAAAACTGTTTTCTTGCACCACAGATAATAACATGAGGTTCATATTTTCATTGAACATTTTACTACGCTATTGGAAATTAATGCTGCTTGGTAATTAGATTTGTCAAATTTAATATTTAATTTTCGATAGTTGCACGAATTTTGGAAAAAACGTGGAACCCGAAAGAATTTAATTTAAAATTCAACGACACAGATATAATTCTCTAATCACTTTCTTTTGCAAGTAATAAGTGCCACGACTATGATCATAATTTCAAGTGTCATAATCCAAGTGACCAATATTAAGCGGACCACACTCTTCAATACACAGTAGGAACAAAGTGTGAACCAAAAAAAGGTCAGAATGTAAAATATTCAGTCGGCCACATTGAATCTGACATTTTACATTTTCAAGATCTGATTTCAGATTCGTAATCAGCGACCTAAAAAACTCATGCATACATCTGCTTATCCAAATCGGACAGAAATTGAAATTTTTAGTCAACTATAATGAATCCGCCATTTTGAATTTTCAAAATCTGATTTCAAATTCGTAATCAGAGACCTCAAAAACCTATTATATACATCTAGTTATCCGAATTTGTAAGCATGTAAAATTTTCAGTTGGCCATATTGAAGTCGCCATTCTGAAATTTCAAAATCTGATTTCAGATTCGTAACCAGCGACCTTTGAAAATCTACGAATACATTTTTTTATCCAAATTTGCCAGAATGTAGAATTTTCAGTCCACTATATCGAATCCGAAATTTTCAATTTTAAAGATCTGATTTCAGATTCGTAATCAGACACCTAAAAAACTCATGTATACATCTGCTTATTCAAATCGGACAAAATGTAAAATTTTTAGTCCGCTATATTGGATCCGCCATTTGGAATTTTCAAAATCTGATTCCAGATTTGTAATCACCGACCTCAAAAACCTACAAATACATCTAGTTTTCCAAATTTGTAAGAATGTAAAATTTTTAATCGGCCATATTGAATCCGACATTTTAAATTTTCAGAATCTGATTTCGGATTCGTAATCAGCGACCTCAAAAACCTACATATACATCTAGTTATCCCAATTTCTAAGGATGTAAAATTTTTAGTCCGCCACAATGAATCCGCCATTTTGAACGTTTAAAATCTGATTTCAGATTCGTAATCAGCGACCAAAAAAACTCATGTACACATCTGCTTATCCAAATCGGACAGAATGAAAAATTTTTAGTCGGCCGTATTGAATTCGCCATTCTGAAATTTCGAAATCTAATTTCGAGTTCGTAATCAGCGACTTCAAAAACTCATGTATACATCTGTTTATTCAAATTGGACAGAATATAAAATTTTTAGTCCGCTATATTGGATCCGCCATTTTGAATGTTCAAAATCTGATTCCAGATTTGTAATCAGCGACCTCAAAAACCTACAAATACATCTAGTTTTCCAAATTTGTAAGAATGTAAAATTTTTAATCGGCCATATTGAATCCGACATTTTAAATTTTCAGAATCTGATTTCGGATTCGTAATCAGCGACCTCAAAAACCTACATATACATCTAGTTATCCCAATTTCTAAGGATGTAAAATTTTTAGTCCGCCACAATGAATCCGCCATTTTGAACGTTTAAAATCTGATTTCAGATTCGTAATCAGCGACCAAAAAAACTCATGTACACATCTGCTTATCCAAATCGGACAGAATGAAAAATTTTTAGTCGGCCATATTGAATTCGCCATTCTGAAATTTCAAAATCTGATTTAGAGTTCGTAATTGGTGACTCAAAAAACTCATGTATACATCTGTTGATCCAAATTGGACAGAATATAAAATTTTTGTCCGCCATATTGAATTCGCCATTCTGGAATTTCAAAATCTGATTTCAGATTCGTTATCAGCGACCTCAAAAATATACATATACATCTGTTCATCCAAATTCGACAGAATGTAGAATTTCCGTTCACGATATTGAATCCGACATTTTAAATTTTCAAAATCTGATTTCGGATTCGTAATCAGGGACCTCAAAAAGCTACATATACATCTAGTGATCCCAATTTCTAAGAATGTAAAATTTTCAGTCTGCCACATTGGATCCACCATTTTGAGTTTTCAAAATCTGATTTCAGATTCGTGATCCGCGACCTAAAAAACTCATGCACATACCTGCTTATCCAAATCGGACAGAATGAAAAATTTTTATTCGGCCGTATTGAATTCGCCTTTCTGAAATTTCAAAATCTGATTTCAAATTCGTAATCAGCGAATGCATTGGAATTAAATAGAGGATAATTGGAGGAATATCCCGCAAACAGAAAATAAATGATATTCTATATAGAATATATTTTTCCGTGAATCTATTGTTTCTCCAACAAAAATTTTCTGTTAAATTTACAAAAGTTTGGTTCTATCAACAAAACAATTCTGTATAACCTTCAAAATTTTCGTTCAACCTAAAAAATCATTGTGTTGTGCTGACAAATATTTGGTTGATTCAATCAAATATGTTTGTTGCATCTACAAACAAATTTTGTTGTGCCTACCAAACTT
>WSXT02000023.1:2079480-2091166 GCA_011762715.2 Neuroterus valhalla
GTGTGTACAATGGGGGGGGTTCCGGATGGTGTTGGGGGGGGGGGGAGGTCGCGGACGTGGCGTGGGGAAGGGGATTGGGTTGGGGATGGGGATGGGGATGGGGATGGGAAGTATACGAAGCAATGTATTAAGAGAAGGATAAGAATATAAAATGCAGAGTATGTGAATAGGTGGGAGAAATATGGATTCTTGTATGGGGAGTTCGTATGAGGTGAAAGGAAGAGAAGGGAGGATAGGTAGGAAGTATTGTGTAATTTTATGTAGAAGAAGGGATGGGAGGAGAATGGTTGGAGGGAGAAGAGGAAGGTAGAGGACTGAAAGAAGGAGATCAGGAGAGTGTAAGGAGAAGGAAGGGAAAGATTATGTTCAAATGACAAACAAAATGGAGCATGAGTCACATGGAAAAATAATATTATCTCAAATTGTGTAGTTAGTTTGAGTAAAATGGAGAAGGATCAGCTGGTACTGCACAATCCCCCCTCTCATTTTCTTTCCTTGTAAAAAGAAAAGGTTAAGGAGCTGATGTTATGAATACCCTCAGGGGACCCATTGTGAATGAGGAAGAAGCTAAAAACTCAAACTGCTAAAAAAATTTGTTGTTTCTAGATGAACTCAAGTGTTTTATTTAAATCAGTTCTTATTCGTACCAGGGAATGGACAGTAACAAGTGCAATTTACTCCGAAAAATCCGATAATTTCTTTCTTAATCCTCTTTCTGAATAAACTATACCACTCTACCTCTTCAAATATTGGGAGGAGAGGGAGGGGAAGGGCTCTAGAAAAATCTAATAAATTTGAAAAAATGAAAATAAAATGTAAACATTAGTGATTCCAGCAACCGCTTCCAGCTCTTGCACTCGTGCACTCACTTGCGACTCGTGCTTCGAGCTTCCGGCTCATGCTAAAAATTCTCACATTCTGAAAATCGCCGATTTTGCGCACTTGTATCACAAATAGCTATTCCTTCTGAATAATCAATAAATCTCTGGTGGAGGGGAAGAATAGAGGGAAGGTTTTCCTTATAACGCGACGTATTTTCTAAAAAGCCCTTCAACCCATTTTTTCCATGGTCTGCGAAAAATGAATTTTGAAAGAGAAGATTTTCTCGCACTCGTCGCATTCCTGTACTCACCTACGACTTGTGCTTCGAGCCTCCGGCTCATGCTGTAAATTCACACTTTCTGAGAATCACCTATTTTGCGCACTTGTATCACAAATAGCTGTTCCTTTTAAAAATCAAACAATCTGTGACGAAGAAAGGAAGAATTTAGGATATACTTTCCTTAGAGCGTGACGTATTTCCTGGAAAACACTTCAATCCATTTTTTGGCATGTCCTGCAAAAAATGAATTTTGGTAGAAAAAACTTTCTTACACTCGATGCATTCGTGCACTCACCTGCGACTCGTGCTTCAAGCCTCTGGCTCATACTGGAAATTCACACTTTCTGAAAATCGCCTATTTTGCGCACTTGTATCACAAATAGCTATTCCTTTTCAAAAATCAAATAATCGTAACGGGGGAGGAGAGAAGTGAGGAAAAATTTTCCCTTTCAACGTGACGTATTTTCTGAGATGCCCTTCAACCCATTTTTTAGAGGGCATGCAGAAAATGGATTTTTAAAAACAAAATCTTCCTGCACTGGCTGCATTCCTGCACTCACCTGCGACTCGTGCTTCGAGCCTCCAGCTCATGCTGGAAATTCACACTTTCTGAAAATCGCCTATTTTGCGCACTTGTATTACAAATAGCTATTTCTTTTTTAAAATCAAATAATCTGTAACGGAGGAGGAGAGAAGTGAGGAAAAATTTTCCCTTTTAACGTGACGTATTTTCTGAGAAGCCCTTCAATAAGTTTTTAGAAGGCATGCAGAAAATGGATTTTCATAAAGAAAATTTTCCTAGGGCCGAGGAAAGCCTTTCAACCCATTTTTTAACATGTCCTGCAAAAAATGAATTTTGATAGAGAAAATATTCTCGCACTCGCTGCATTCGTGCACTCACCTGCGACTCGTACTTCGAGCTTCCGGCTCATGCTGAAAATTCACACTTCCTGAAAATCGCTCATGTTGTGCACTTGTATCACAAATAGCTATTGCTTTTTAATAATCTGTAACAGAGGAGAAAAGAAGTAAGGAAAAATTTTCCCTTTTAACGTGACGTATTTTCTGAGAAGCCCTTCAATAAGTTTTTAGAAGGCATGCAGAAAATGGATTTTCATAAAGAAAATTTTCCTAGGGCCGAGGAAAGCCTTTCAACCCATTTTTTAACATGTCCTGCAAAAAATGAATTTTGATAGAGAAAATATTCTCGCACTCGCTGCATTCGTGCACTCACCTGCGACTCGTACTTCGAGCTTCCGGCTCATGCTGAAAATTCACACTTCCTGAAAATCGCTCATGTTGTGCACTTGTATCACAAATAGCTATTGCTTTTTAATAATCTGTAACAGAGGAGAAAAGAAGTAAGGAAAAATTTTCCCTTTTAACGTGACGTATTTTCTGAGAAGCCCTTCATCCCATTTTTTAGAAGGCATGCAGAAAATGAATTTCGATAGAGAAATATTTCTTCCACTTGCTGCATCTCCGCACATGCTTGCGACTCGTGCTTCGGACCTTTGGCTTATGCTGGAAATTTACACTGTCCCACAACCGCCTATTTTGCGCACTTGTGTTACAAACAGCTGTTCCTTTTTAAAAATCAAAAGATCTGCGTCGAAGAAGAGAAGAATTTGGGATATAGTTTTCCTTATAGCGTGACGTATTTTCTGAAAAGCCCGTCAACCCATTCTTTTACATGGCCTGCAAAAAATAAATTTGGATAGAGGAGAAGGGATATTCGTTTGGTGAGAATAAATGAAAGCCTAGGCGTCCGTGAAGCAGTACTTAACTAGATGAATTCAATATCTCGGAATAAATACATTGATAAATCAGCCACTCCGCTAAAAGCTCACTTTACTTTAGCGTGCTTTTGCGAGCACTCACAAACAAACACTCGCTCTTTCACACAAACGTATCAACTCAGCGGCGTAGCCAAGATTTTTCCCCAAAGGGGTAAGGGAGGGGTAGCTTATGCAAAAAGTGGGGGAAAGGAGCAACTGGAGGATGAGAATGCCCAAGTCTTATATGAGTAAAGCGAATTCAAATTAATACATTACATAGAAATTTTGTTATATACGCTCGAATCATTGAGGTAGTGAAAAATGCACTAAACACGCCTTTGGAAAGCCAACGCCCTACGCTGAGAGCAGACAGTACCCAAGCGAGCAATTTCGCAAATGTGCGAACGGACGAAACATTGTTTGAAATTTGAAAAATATGAATTTCAATAAATTTACTTTATTTGCAACCAGAAAAATGGATCTAGAATTTATGAAATTAATTTTCAGGATAGTAGTTCCATATCTAACCAAGCCTTCAAATTTCTGATAAAAAAGATTGATTCTCTAAAAAAAGTCGGATCTACAACAAAATTTATGGAGTTTGAACCAAAATTTATGAACATTGGACCATTAATGGAAAAGTTGAACTTTCGGTTAGAAAAAATTATTTTCCAAATAGAAAATAAACGGATTTGAAAAAAAAAATTCCTAAAAAAGCAGTTCAGTTTTCGAATAAAAATCATTACGTCCTCATAAAAGGGTTCAATCTTCAAAAGAATGTATAAAATTATTATTTAAATGAATAAATTTTGAACAAAGGGAGATACTATAAGTAATTCACAACCAAATATTATTTAAACAAATAGTTTAACGGTCTTTTACAGGAGAATTCAATTTTCAGAATGAAATTTGCATTTTCAAACCAAAAAATCTATATTTTAAACCAAATTAACCAATTTTTAACGAATAGGAAAATTCAAAATTGAAAACAATAAATTTACGACGGGAAAAAGAATAGTTTGATTTGCATTTAGATAAACTAGCTTCGAATCCAAAAGAAATAAATTTCAAGAAATCGATTCAATTTTTCCCGAACAAATCGATTCAGAACTAAAAAAAAGGATCTTTAAAGTAGTTGATTTCTAAGCGAAGCCCTTGAATGTTTTAATCGATCGGATTAATCTTTGTTAAAGAAGACAAATTAACAACAAAACACATAAATCTTCAAATAAAAATCAATAATTTTTTTTTAACTTTCAACGCTTTGTAGTAGGAATTTGATCATACCTACAGAATGTTTCTTATTTTCAGCGATTTGAAATTGTCCGATTTTGAAATACCATATCACAAATTACACAGTTCTAACCCTTTTCAATGAATTCGTATAATCCTCAAAATCGTATTCTGCATTTTTTCAATTTTAAGAGATTTTTCCCAAAATACTATCACATTCAAATGCATTTCAAATTTTAGTCCCTTCTTCAGAAAAAATACAAGTTCAGTTCCTCCTTATTCCATAACAATATTGTCTTTCCGATTCAAAAACGATATTGATCGATTTTCGTTTCAAAAATTTTGAAGAATACTTATATCACGAAAATTGTTGAATAATGGGTTCTTTAACTGTGTATACGTCTGGTGTCAGAAATTATGAAATGGAAAATGAATCTTTAATTTTGCATGGTTATAATTTAAAGTGCTTCTGAATTTGGTTATATGTTGAATTTGGAGATTCCTATTTCTACCGTTCAGAAATTTTGATTTTGAGGGCTATATCAAGACACATGCGGCAAGTCTCCCCTGCGGCAAGTCTCTCCAGTGGCAAGTCTCTCCTGCGGCGTCTTTCCTCAATGGATTTCCAATTTTTTGTCAGGTCTCCCGAACTGAAATGCCTCCCTGTGGCATCTCTCCCTCTCTAGAGCAGGGAAAGTGCGGCATCTCTCTCCATCTAGAGTAGGAAATTGCGGCATCTCTCTTCCAAGAAAATTCAAAGTCTCCTTCTAAATTGGTAATATGCTGGCCATGGAAATCATGTAGTCACATTCTTGTCCCTTCACCCAAGTATTACGACCTTCCTCTCTTCCCAAGTCTCGCAGGGAGAGGAGAAGAGGAGGGGGAAAGGCATCCTTATGACTGGTAATGGGAAAAATGTGAGTTACATAGCATAAGATGGTAAATAAGGCAATAGAGACTTGCCGGACAATCTCGACTGTGAGGGGGAGACACGCCACGAGGAGACAATTTGGTTCGGGAGGCTTGTCATGGAAATGATGTAGGTTACATAGTTAAGGATGAAAGAATGTGGTAATAGAGACTTGCCGCATAATCTCGACATCGAAGGGGGAGAGATGCCGCAGGGAGCCAATTTAGTTCTGGAGGCTTGTCATTGAAATAACGTGGGTTATATAGATTAAGTTGGAAATGGGGGTAATGGCGACTGGCCCCACCGTCCCCCCTTGGGGGGGGGGGGGGGAGAGAATGCCACAGGGACAATTTGGTTTGGGAGGCTTGTCATAGAAATAATATAGGTTACATAGATTAGGATGAAGGAATGGGGTAATAGAGACTTGCCGCATAATCTCGACATCCAAGGGGGAGAGATACCGCAGGGAGCCAATTTATTTCTGGAGGCTTGTCATTGAAATAACGTAGGTTACATAGATTAAGATGGTAAATGGGGTAATGGAGACTTGCTACGCATTCTCCACTTGGGGGAGGGGGGATGCCGCAGGGAGACAATTTGGTTCAGGAGGCATGTCATGGAAATAATGTGGGTTACATACATTAGGATGAAACAAAGAGGAAAAAGAGACTTGCCGCATAATCTTGACTTCGCAGGAGAAGAGATGCCGCAGGGAGACAATTTGGATTCAGGAGGTTTGTCACGTAAATAATGTTGGTTCTATAGATTAGGATGGCAAATGGGGTAATGAAGACTTGCCGCATAATCTCGAATTCGAAGGGAAAGAGATGCCGCAGGGAGACAATTTGGTTCGGAAGGCTTGTCATGGAAATAATGTAAGTTACATAAATTAGGAATAAATAATGGGGTAGTAGAGACTTGCCGCATAATCTCGACATTGCGGGGGGAGAGATGCCGCAGGAAGACAATTTGGTTCGAGAGGCGTGTCATGGAAATAATGTAGGTTACATGCATTGAGATGGTAAATGGGGTAATGGAGAGTTGCGGCAAAATCTCCACTTTTGAGGGGGAGAGATGCCGCAGGGAGACAATGTCTTTCGGGAGGCTTATCATAGAAATAATGTAGGTTACATAGATTAGGATGGTGAATGGGGTAACGGAGACTTGCCGCACAATCTTTACTTTGGAGAAGAAGAGATGCCGCAGGGAGACAATGTCGTTCGGGAGGCTTGCCATGGGAATAATGTAGTTTACATAGTTTAGGATGAAATAATGGGGTAATTGAGACTTGCCGCATAATCTCGACTTCGAAGGAAGAGAGATGCTGAAGGGAGACAATTTGGATTTAGGAGGTTTGTTACTTAAATAATGTAGGTTACATAGATTAGGATGGTAAATGGGGTCATGGAGACTTGCCGCACAATCTCCACTTCGAAGGAAGAGAGATGCCGAAGGGAGACGATTTGGAAGGGATAGCAAATTCGGGAAGATGAGTTGGTGGGGGGGGGGATGATCGAGCGTCGAATTATTAAAACAAGATTTTTTAAATAGCATAAGATTTTCCGGGGTTGAGATGTGACTGAAATTGGGGAGGGGGTTTCAGCTCCGTGAGCACCCCCCTAGCTACGCCACTGTATCAACTACTACCGTATCCACAAACGCACAGAGATCTTTCTGCAAAGCAGTACTCAGCTCGCCAAGAGCGAAAGGAGAAAGGGAGATTGAAAACATGAGAGAGAAAGAGATGAAAAGGGGAAGAAATGAGAGAAAAAGAAGAAGGGGTGAGGGCTGAGGCGATAGGAGCGGGGGTAGGGAAGGGGTTTGAGGAAGGGGTATACTTATGGAAGAGTGGTTTGCTACGTCTATAAAGAATCTTGTTTGTTCCTAGCCGAAGGATATCGAAGAAAAACTATTTGCCTTAGTGATTCAGACTGTTTTGCGCACAGCCTCTCCTCAACCACCCCCCTCGAGTAATACACGGAGCAAATGAAAATCCATTTTTACTGATTTTTTTTTCTCTCGACTTACCGCATCCACCCACTGAGTCCGACAGTGAAAACGAGATGAGAAGAAATCGATTGATCCGAATGCCTAATATAGACCGATTGCAATGGTTCCATTATTACAATTGGTGATAACCTCGTACTGGAACAGGTTCTGTCAAATTTAATTTCAAGTAGAAGAATACTTCCATGAATTCCGAGAGGACGGGAAAATATTAATGCCCTTCCTGTACATTTAATATTCCACTTGCGAGATTGCTTTTCCATTTTGCGGATGATGTACATTCAAATTTCAGGGCAAGCCATTTTCTAAAGCAATAAAGAGAAAAGAGATCATTCATCATGTTTGAATATTTTTATAGGGTATACTTCCGAAAAGGTCACTTTAGAATATTGGAATGATACTTGGTCTAGAAGTTTCTTTTGAACTCAAGTTGGAATTATAAGCAGGACTTTCGGTGCAAACGCTTATCCATTGAGCTATTGATAATAAGTATAAATCTTTTCGAGAAATAGTTCTCTTCTAAAAAATCAGGGAACATTTGATCCCAAAAGATATATAGTTTCAAGCCTTGCAGATCCTTTCCGAATACAAAATAATTTATATTTATTTTTCTTCTCCCGAAGTGCAGCCCTCTTCGTGAATTTCCGAAATTTGGTCACAATTTCTCTGCAATGAGCCGTTCTTGAGATATTTCAGAAAAACGAAATTTCACCTCCACCCCTTAGATATAATCAAAATGAGTCACTGTGATCGTGGGGAGTACCGCATGTAACGCAAATCCATGAGCCAGACGGCATGCCTCGTTTCCAAAAATTTTCAATGACACAGTGTTACAGATTTTCAAAATTTACCCCCGCCCCGTACCAGCAATAAAAATTTCAAGATCGATAAGTGCATTCTTCCAGATTGCAGTTCTCCGTAGAAGACCCAAAAGTTTCGTCAGAATTGCTCTACGATGGACCGTTCTCGAGATATTTAGGTAAGACAAAAGTTTTCCTCCAACCCTTAAAAAAACAAAATAGGGCTCTGTGATCATTGGGAGCACTGCATGTGACTATAATCCATGAGACAGATGTTATGTTTCGTTTACAAGAATTCCAAATGACACATTGTTACAGATTTTTGAAATGTACCCACACCTTATACCCACAATTCAAATTTGAGTTAATTGATAGGTGCAACAGCTGATAGTGCCTTCCCTTATAAAAAAACCAAAAATTTTGTTAGTATTACTCTACGATAAGCCATTCTTGGGATATTTTAGAAAGAGCTAATTTAAAACCCAACTCTTAAAATATCAAAAAAAGCCTCCGTCATCCTTGGGAGCACTGCATGTGATGTTAATACATGAGCCAGATGTTATGCTTCGTTCGTAAAAATTTCAAATGATACGTCATTACAGATTTCCAAAATGTACCCACACCTCATTCCCACAATGGGAGTTTGAGTTAATTGATGAGTGTAACCGCTGACAGTGCGGTCCCCTTTAGAAAACCATAAATTTTGTCAGAGCTGCTATACGAGGAGCCGTTCTCTGGATACTTGAGAAAGACGAAATTTTAACGCCACCCCTTGAAAAACGAAATCAGCCTCTTCAATCGTTGGGAGCACTGCATGTGACAAGAATTCATAAGCCAGATGTTATGCTTTGCTCACGAAAATTTCAAATGACACATTTTTATAGATTTTTAAAGTTATCCACACCTCATACCCAAAATAAAAGTTTGTAATAATTGAAAAGTGCAACCGCTGACAGCGCAGTCCCCTTTAGAACAATGAAAAATTTTATCAGTATTTCTCTACGATAAGCCAATCTGGAGATATTTGAGAAAGACGTAATTTTACTCCCTACTCGTGCAAACATCAAAATAAGCCTCTGTCATCGTTGGGAGCACTGCATGTGACGTGAATCCACGAACCAGACGGTATTCTTCCTTTACAAAACTTTAAAATGACCCCATACCCACATGTGGTGTGAATCCATCAGCCAGTTGTTGTGCTTTGTTTACAATAATTTGAAATGACACATTGTTACAGATTTTAAAATGTACCCACACCCCATGCCCACAATGAAAGTTTGAGTTAATTGATAAGCGCAACCGCTGAAAGTGCGGTCCGCTTCAGAAAACCATAAATTATTTCAGAACTGTTCTACGATAAGCCGTTCTCAGGAAACTTGAGAAAGACGAAATTTTAGCCTCACCCCTTAAAAAACAAAATAAGCTTCTGTCATCGTTGGGAGCACTGCAAGGGATGTCAATACATGAGCCAGATATTATGCTTATAAAAATACATAAATTTCCAATCAAACAGCTCAATTTCAAACTAATAAGAATAAACTTCCAGCAACAACAAAAATTGATTTACAACCCAAGAAGAGAGATTTTCCATTAAAATAGGTAGAGATTCAAATTATAAAATGAATAGATAATAAAGGAGTTCATTTTCCAAACCAAATAGTTTGATTTTTGATCAACCCAATAGCAATTCAAAAAGAAATGCATTCTAAACCAAGAATATGACGCATACTAGAATCTTCAATCGGAGGAAAATTCAAATAGAAACTACTTGAATATTCTCATTCGATAGTACATAGAAGCTGTTACTGGAAGTATTCTTATAAATTTTGTATAACTCAATGAAAAAACGAGAAAATCACTCGATTTCTAAAGTTTAATCAATTTATAAACATGCTAGCGATATCAGCTGGTATTTTTTGTTGTTGCTGGGATCGAGTGAAACAAGTTTTTTACTTGAGACAACTGCAAAAGTGATTTTGTACTTTAGACAGGATGAGCGTAACTCTGTACTCAGAAAATGTAGAAAAATAAGTCTGTATTTTTATTTGATCAGAACTAGTTTTTCACATGGAACAAGTAAAAAAGTAATTTTGTGCTTGGAAGAGGGAAATTAATTTCGTACACTAAACGTGTACAAACAAAGTATGTACTTATTTTGATCAAAATACGTTTTTCACATGTGACAAATGCGAAAGTAATTTTGCGCTTGGAATGAAATTAATGTAGCTTTGTACTTGTGAAATTTACAAAGGAAAGCCTGCACTTTGATTTGGTTGAAACTATTTTCTCACTTGGGACAAGGATTAGATTAATTTAGTATTAAGAACAAGATAAATGTAGTTCTGCACTTGGAAAATGTGCGAAAACAAGTATATACTTTGATTTAATCAAGAATAGTTAATCATATAGAACAAATACAGAAGTAATTTTGCTCTTTAAACATGACAAATAAAGATTTGTACTCTGAACATGTACGAAAGTAAGTTTGAACTTTGATTTGATCAGAAAAAAATTTCTAACATGCAACAAGTACAAAAGTAATTTTGTGCTCGGAACAGGATGAGAGTGGTTTTTTGCACTTGAAGTATACAAAAAAATATGTACTTTTGTATTGCTAAAATACCTTCTGCACTTGTTACAAATACAAGAGTAATTTTCTGTTCGGAACAGGATGAAAATGGTTTTGTACACTGAAGGTTAACAAAAAAGATGGGACTTTTATTCGGTCAAAATACGTCTTTTACTCATGACAAATGTGAAAGTAATTTTGTGTTCGGAACAGAATTGACGTATCCTTTTACTTGAAAAATTTACAAAGGTTAGCATGTTATTTGATTTGGTTGAAACTATTTTCTCACTTGGGACGAATATGAGAGTAATTATGTACTGAGAACAAGATGAGTGTAGCTCTGTATTCGGGAAATGTAATAAAAGTTGGTCCGTACTTTGATTTGGTCACAACTTTTTCCTGACTTAGGTGCAAAAGTGGGTTTAAGGTTGAAAAAAGATTAAATTGGTTCTTGTCAACAAGCACGAACATAATTTTTTGCCCGTATGAAATTGAAGGTAATTTTGTACTTGTCAGAGTACAAAAGAAGTTTCGTGGCCAGAAAAGGATACTAGTAGCTTCCATCAACAAGCAAAAACGTTTTTTTTCCTGAAGTTAGTTGGAAGTTGATTTGTTTTCATCACCGGATAGAAGTAATTTTCTATTTTCCACAAGCACAAAAGTAGGTTTATGGTTGAAAAAAATGAAGTTAGTTCCTGTCAACAAGCACAAACGTAACTTCTTCCCTGCATGAAATTCAAAGTAATTTTGTACTTGACAGAGTAATTAAAAGTCTCGTGTTTAGGAAAGGATACTAGTAGCTTCTATGAACAAGCACAAACGTAATTTTTTACCTGAATTTATACGGAAGTGGTTTTGTATTCGTCGACGGACAAAATTAATTTTCTAGTTGTTAAAGTACAAAATTAGGTTTATGGTTAAAAAAAGATGAAATCAGTTCCTGACAACAAGCATGAACGTAATTTTTCGCCTGCATGTAATCGAAAGTAATTTTGTACTTGCCAAGGTACAAAAAAAGTTTCGTGGCTTTGAAAGGATACTAGTTGCTTCTATGAACAAGCACAAGCGTAATTTTTTACCTGAATTTATTCGAAAGTGGTTTTGTATTCGTCAACCGAAAAAAGTAATTTTCCTATTTGACACAATTACAAAATGAGATTTATGGTTGAAAAAAGATGAAGTTAGTTCCTGTCAACAAGCACGAACGTAATTTTTCGCCTGCATGTAATCGAAAGTAATTCTGTACTCGCCAGAGTACAAAAAAAGTTTCATGGCTAGAAAATGATA
>WSXT02000023.1:2120918-2145272 GCA_011762715.2 Neuroterus valhalla
AAGCTAATGTAGGTTTTGCCTATGACCGGAGCCGGGTCAAACTAGAGGCCAAAACAGGCTAATTTAGTCTCGAATTTCGTATTTTGCCTATGGCTAGGGCCGGCTTGGCGAATTAGCTAATGTAGGCTCTTGCCTATGGCCAAGGCCATATTAACAAATGAGTTAATTAAGGTTCTTGCCTTTAGCCAGGGACAGAATAATCAATTGGCTAATGCAGGTTTTTGCCTATGGCCGGAGCCGGGGTAAATAATAGGCCAATTGAGCCTTTGCCTAAGGCCGGAGCCAAATTAACAATGAGTAATTTAAGCTTTTGCCTTTAGCCAGGGCTGGACCAACCAATAGGCTTATGCAGTGTATAGGCCCTAGAGCCAGTACCAGGTTAGCCAATAGGCTAAGGTAGGCTCTTGCCTATGGCCAAGGCTGGGTGAGCCAATAGGCTAATTGGCCATGGCCAGGGTCGAATTAACCAATAAACTAAGTTAGGACTTTGCCTTTAGCCATGGCATGTAAGTTAATTACGTCTTTCTCCTTTAGCAAGGACCAGATTGACCAATAAGCTAATGTAGGTTTTGCCTATGACCGGAGCCGGGTCAAACTAGAGGCCAAAACAGGCTAATTTAGTCTCGAATTTAGTATTTTGCCTATGGCTAGGGCCGGCTTGGCGAATTAGCTAATGTAGGCTTTTGCCTATGGCCAAGGCCATAATAACAAATGAGTTAATTAAGGTTCTTGCCTTTAGCCAGGGACGCAGAATAATCAATTGGCTAATGCAGGTTTTTGCCTATGGACAAAGCCGGGTAAACAACAGGCCATTTAGGCTTTTGCCTATGGCCGGGGTCAAATTAACCAGTAGGCTAATATAGTCTCTTGCCTATGGCCCGGGCCGGCTTGAACAACAAGCCAACTTAGGATTTTGTCCATGGCCAGGGCCGGCTTGACTGATTGGCTAATTTAGGCTTTTGCCTATGGCTGGGGCCAGATTAAACAATAGGCTAATGTAGGTTTTTGCCTGTGGCCAAAGCCGGCTTAAACAACAGGCCACTTCAGGCTTTTGCCTATGGCCGGGGCCAAATTAAACAATAGGCTAATATAGGCTTTTGCCTATGGCAAAAGCAGGCTTAAACAACAGGCCAATTTAGGATTTTGTCTATTGCCAGGGCCCACTTGACTGATTAGTTAATTTAGGCTTTTGCCTAGTAAAGGGCAGACTAACTAATTGACTATTGTGGGCTGTAGCCTGGCGGCGCATAGTTCTCAAATAAATAAGACGAATTCTCAACAAAGTAGGTCAATATTTAACAAAACAGTTCAATTTTAAACAAAAAAAAATATAAGATTGACAGAAATTGTAGAATTTCCATGCCAAAAAGGAAATTTTTTTATCATAATAGTTCAACTTTCCACCAAAAAGTTGAATTATTTATTAAATAATTAAAAGTTTAGATACTAAGGAATAAATTGCCAACAAAACTGTATAATTTACAACAAAAGAATTTACTTCTAACCAAAAACAGCTCAATTCGAAGCAATGGAAATAAATTTTTAAGTAAAATAATAAATCTTTAACTGAAGTGGGTACATTTCAAGTTAATAAAAATAGTTTTAAAGGAGCAAAAATTTTCAACTACAGGGATAAAAAGTTCCAAATTGAGTGATGCATGTTCAGCGAAAAAAAAGAAAGTTTTGACAAAGAAAATTAATTTCCTACCAAAAAAAAAAAAAAACAAACAAAAAAACTATTTCCGACCAAATATTCAAATTTTCAATTTCAATTCAACTGTTTCGCCGAAATTCAAATCTTCCATTCTTGGTTAAATACTTATCTATTTAGAAAGAATGAACCATTTTTGGAACATTTAAATTTGTTAGTAGAAATTCAATCATTCTGGTTGAAAAGTCATCCTTTTTGAATAACAAGTAAGGAATGTGAGTTGAAACGAAATTTTTTAAATGAAAAAGAGATCAATGAACGAAATAGAATCCGAATAAGTTTTAAGGTAAGTCAAATGAATTTTAGTGGAAAGGCTTCGATTCGAGAAAAAATAAAAGAAAATCTTTTCGGTTGAGTGGAATTTAAAAAATTTAGAAGAATTTAAAAGAATCCAGGGATACTTATTAAAAACATTTTCAAAAAATCCATGCTTAATTATTTGGAACTCATGGTCAATCATAAATTATGTTAAATTAATGTTTTTTGTCGCAAATTATTATTGCTATTCTGAACGGAAAATTAGTATATTTAGAAGAATATTTATCATTTTCTACAGTTTTAGGTTATGTTAGTGTGTTCAATCCGAGGTTCAATCAGAAATTGGGAGTTTCAAGAAAAAATCATTCGATTCAAAACTAATATTTTATTTTCCTATTCTAGAAATCAATATTGAAGGAAATAATAAGAAATTTATTTATTGTGTTGATAATTGTCCTTTTTGGCGGAAAATTAGAATCTTTTTCTGTTGAAATATGAACTATTCCATGGTTTGTTGAGAATCAATATTATTTGGTTGATGAATGAATTGGTTGGCCTAAAGTCAAATTTTTTTTATTATTAATTATTATTTTTAGTTTCAATTTTTGTTTTTCAAAAATAATGTTTTTCGTTGAAAATGCAACTATGTATTTGGTTGTAAATTTTTCTATTCTTTGGAAAAATTTTCTATTTGATTGAAAAATTGAACCGGGTTCTTATAAACTCATCTTTTGGTTAAGAATTCAACTATGTTGCTCAAAATTCGTCTGTTTTGATTGAAATAAACTGGTTGAAAAAGTGTTTGTTTTGTTCAAAAGTAATGTTTCAAATTGAAAAATTAGGTCAATCATTTCTAGTTGTAAAATTATATTATTTGGAAAAAATGGTATTTAGACATGAAATGAACAATTTAAAAAAGTGCTGGTCTTTCAGAAAGCGCATTTCCAAGAAGTGGAAAACATCTGGTCACAGGACGGTCATTAATTCGTTGCCCTGCCAGGAACGAATTAGGAGGTCCTAAAATTAATCTTCATTACGAAGTCTGAAAATTGTCAGAAAAAATAATAAAATATAGTGAATCCTAGAATAGACCGAATTCCAGAATAATATTTTTTTAAAGGCCATGAATATTTTTTTTGAGCCCTCAGAACTTGAATTTAAAGTCCGTGAACGGACCAGACGTTTCACTAGTATGGCGCGTACTTGACTGTTTTTGACAGATGTCCGACTCAGAAGTTTCGGCTCCAATCTGGAATGAAACGAGGACCACGTGTGGAGGAAATCCACTTCCTTTTTCGTAGACCTTCAGAGAAAAAAATTTGAAAATCACAGCAGGGACAGCTGCCTAAATGAGTTTGCCTCTTTTCTAATTTATTGAAAAATAAACAATTGGAATTTTTTATTGTTGACAACTGCAGACGCTTTTTGCATCAACTAATTCCAACTGCAAATAATTTTGAGTCTCGTCCTTTGAGGAAAATATTCGTGCAACAAAATCTTGCGTTGTTGGCTCAACAAAATTTTTTTTTTATACAACCAACCGTTTTGTTTGTTTAACTTGTTTTTACTTTCTTGAATACTTTTAAATTCATCTTGAATTTGTATGAATTCCATTTACTTGTCTTGAATTCTTTTGAATTCATCTCGAATTTGCATGAATTCCATTTACTTTTTTTGATTCATCATGAATTTGTATAATACCATTTACATCTTTTGAATTCATCTTGAATTTGTATGAATTCCATTTACTTGTCTTGAATTATTTTGAATTCACCTTGAACTGTCTTGAGTTCGCCTTGAATTCATCTTCGATTTGTATGAATTCCATTTGATTGTCTTTAATTCTCGGGACTTTTCTTGAATTTTTATGAATTACACTTACTTGTCCTTAATTATTTTGAATTCATTTTGCATTTGTATGAATTCCATTTAATTTTCTTGAATTTTTTTGAATTTGTATCAATTCCATTTACTTCTTTTGAATTTTTCTTGAATATGTATGAATTCCATTTCCTTGTCTTGAATCCTTTGGATTTCTCTTGAATTTCTATAAATTCCATTTACTTCTTTTGAATTCTTTTGAATTCATCTCGAATTTGCATGAATTCCATTTACTTTTTTTGATTCATCATGAATTTGTATAATACCATTTACATCTTTTGAATTCATCTTGAATTTGTATGAATTCCATTTACTTGTCTTGAATTATTTTGAATTCACCTTGAACTGTCTTGAGTTCGCCTTGAATTCATCTTCGATTTGTATGAATTCCATTTGATTGTCTTTAATTCTCGGGACTTTTCTTGAATTTTTATGAATTACACTTACTTGTCCTTAATTATTTTGAATTCATTTTGCATTTGTATGAATTCCATTTAATTTTCTTGAATTTTTTTGAATTTGTATCAATTCCATTTACTTCTTTTGAATTTTTCTTGAATATGTATGAATTCCATTTCCTTGTCTTGAATCCTTTGGATTTCTCTTGAATTTCTATAAATTCCATTTACTTCTTTTGAATTCATCTTGAATTGTTTGAATTCGTCTTGAATTCATCTTGAATTTGTGTGAATTCTATTTACTTGTCTTGAATTCTTTCAAATTCATCTTGAATTTGGATGAATTCCATTTACTTCTCTTGAATCCTCTTGAATTCATCTTGAATTTAAATGAATTCCATTCAATTTTTTGAACTCATGTTGAATTTGTATCAATTTCATTTACTGCTTTTGAATTTATCTTGAATTTGTATGAATTCCATTTACTTCTCTTGAATTCTTTGGATTTCTCTTGAAGTTGTATAAATTGCATTTACTTCTTTTGAATTCATCTTGAAATTGTATAAATTCCATTTACTTGGCTTGAATTATTTTGAATTAATCTTGAATTTGTATGAATTCCATTTACTTGTCTTGAATTCTTTCGAATTCATCTTGAATTTGATTGAATTCCATTTACTTTTCTTGAATTCTCTTGAACTCATCTTGAATTGTCTTGAAATCATCTTGAATTTGTATGAATTCCATTCAATTTTTTGAATTCATGTTGAGTCTCGATAAATTCCATTTCCTTCTTTTGAATTCATCATGAATTTGAATGCATTCCATTTATTTGTCTTGAATTCTTTGGATTTCTCTTGAATTTGTATGCATTCCATTTACTTGTCTTGAAAAATTTTGAATTTGTCTTCAATTCTTTTGAATTCATCTTGAATTTGTATGAGTTCATCTTGAATTTTATGAATTCAATTTACTTGTCTTGAATTATCTTGAATTCATGTTGAATTTGTATGACTTCCATTGATTTTGTTTGAATTCATTTCGAATTTGTATTAATTCCATTTACTCCTTCTGAATTTGTATGAATCCCATTTACTTGTTTTGAAATATTTTAAATTCATCTTAAGAGTGTATGAATTCCATCTACTTGTCTTGAAAATTTTTGAATTCGTCTTGAATTCATCTTGAATTCTTTTAAATTCATCTTAAATTTGTATGAGTTCATCTTGAATTTTATGAATTCAATTTGTTTGTCTTGAATTCACTTGAATTCATCTTGAATTTGTATGAATACCATTGAAATGTTTTGAATTCATCTTGAATTTGTAATAGTTCCATTTACTCCTTTTGCATTTGTATGAATTCCATTTACTTGTCTCTGAATTCTTTTAAACTCATTCTCAATTTGTGTGAATTCCATTCACACTTCTCGATTTCTTTTGAATTTATCTTGAATTATTTTGAATTCATCCTGAATTCTTTTGATTTTATCTTGAATTTGTATAAATTTTATTTACTTGTCTTGAATTCTTCGGATTTCTTTTAAATTTGTATGAGTTCCATTTACTGGTCTTGAATTATTTTTAATTCATCTTGAATTGTTCTGAATTCAGCTTGAATTTGTATGAGTTCCTTTTCCTTTTTTGAATTCATCTTGAATTTGCATGAATTCCATTTACTTGTCTTGAATTCTTTAAATTTCTCTGGAATTTGTATAATTCCATTTACTTGTCTTGAATTCTTTTGAATTTATCTTGAAATCTTTTGATTTTATCTTGAATTCATCTCGAATTTGTATGAATTCCATTTACTTGTCTTGAATTCTTTTGAATTCATCTTGGATTGTTTCGAATTCATCTTGAATTTGCATGAATTCCTTTTATTTGTCTTGGATTCTTTGAATTTCTCTGGAATCTGTATGAATTCCATTAACTTTTCTTGAATTCCATTTACTTGTCTTGAATTCTTTTATATACATCTTCAATTTGTGAGAATTCCATTTACTTGTCTGGAATTTTTTCAAATTCATTTCGAATTGGTATGCATTCCATTAAATTGTTTCGAATTCCTTTGAATTCATCTAAAATTTGGATCAATTCCAGCAACTTGTCCTGAATTCCATTTATTGTTTTGTTGTTGTGTTTTTCTTTTGTTTTTTGTTTTCCAACCTACAGATGATCAAAATGAACTTCCAAATTCATTCGCTGCTAAATTTCAAAACAGAGTTCAACTTTCTGATGATTTCAATATATTAGGTGATAAACAATTCAATTTTTCTAGTTTTAACTATATTATTGCATAATATCGAAAACATTCTAAATTTGCATAATAGATGAAAGATAGCATCAATCTATTCAGATAAGGAACTCTTAAGGACTTCCTCGCCCCTTATTGTTTTTTGGATAGTATCTCATCAAGGCTGATAATCTCCATCAAGAAAAAGAAACTTCTGACAAGATCTCGAAAATGCCCGAAAGAATCTGATAACGAGATCGAAAAACCGGTATGGGAATTAATATGCGCTCGTGAGAAGATTCTATTTATTACAGGGGAATCGGTAGCCGGTAGATCCACCTTCGCCCAACAGCTGTCTACTAATACATTTCCGACCTGGCTCCCAAGCCTAAGGTTCCTTATGGTTACCTGGCTTGTTTTTTGTCGGTTCCACGAGGTCATTTTCGTTCAGAAATCGATGACGCATATCAACCCCGGGGCCCTTTTGTCATGGTAAACAGCCTTGCTTAGTAGATGCATCCTCGCTGCCACTTTTCCACAAACTAATGGGCTCACAATGAATGCACCCATATTCCAGGTCCAGGTGCAATCCTTCAGAGGATGATAAAGCTCTTTCCTCGATTCATTTGGAATCTATTAATTTAGAAGTACCGTAAAACGGGGCCAAACGAAGCAAGAAAGGGAGGGAGAATGGTCCAAAAATGCATTACAAATTTTTTTTGGATCTTTATGCAAAACGGCCGGAAATTTGTTCGAATCCACAAAAAAATAAACGAATTTTTCTTTTTTTGAAGAAAACTAATATTAGAGGTGGTGGAAACCCCATAAAGCTTAGCACGCATTTCCCATAAGGAAAAAAGACGTTTTTGTAAATTTTACTCAGAATTCTCAATATTAGGTGAATCGAGTTCAAAATTCACTATTAACCTTCACAATTAGTCACAGAATGCGAATTAAATATTCATTTTAAATCTCACCCCCATAAGTCTGTTTTATAGGGTCCCAAAGAACCACCATAAGTGGAAAAATGGGTTTTTCGAGTTTTTGGCGCTAATTTTGATTTTTTTGCGGTTTTTTTAACGCAGATTGTCTCAAATACATGAAATACTACTTTATACTGATAATTAGATGTTTATTCAAATTGTTTAAACAATTTATTATTGTTTTTAGCAACTTTTTCCTAGAAAAGGGCTAGAAAGTCGAAATTTTTTAATGAATTTCTTAACTTATTTTAAACGTTTCAGTTAAAGCGAATAATA
Source organism: Neuroterus valhalla (assembly GCA_011762715.2). Classification (NCBI taxonomy): domain Eukaryota; kingdom Metazoa; phylum Arthropoda; class Insecta; order Hymenoptera; family Cynipidae; genus Neuroterus; species Neuroterus valhalla. Next base: position 2,128,661 of record WSXT02000023.1, read on the forward strand.
AAATAAAAATAATAAAAATAATTGTTTAAACAATTTGTTATTAATTATAACAATATACTCTTAGAATAATGCTACAGAGTTGCGGTTTTTCCGGAAATTTTCAACTTTTTGTCCACTTTCCATCTAAAGTAAGTAATTATTTGATTTAATTTAACAAAAATAATCGTTTACACAAACTGTAAATGTTTATAGCTATCTTCTTCTAGATTAATACTACATAGTTGCGGGTTTTTCGTAAATTTTCAACTTTTTGTCCACTTTCCATTTAAAGTAAGTAATTATTTGATTTAATTTAGCAAAAATAAATGTTTTAACCAATTGTAAATGTTTATAGCTATCTTCTTCTAGATTAATACTACATATAGTTGCGGTTTTTTCCTGAGATTTCTAACTTTTTATCACTTTTCAATTACATTAAATTCGAGATTAAAGTAATAATTGATTCATGTTAGAAGAAGAATTGTTTAAACAATTTAATATCATTGCTAATAATATTTTCTCTGCTTAATAATAGGAACTTGCAGTTTTCTCCTGAAATTTTTAATTTTTTATCTCTTTTGAATTGGATTGAAGTAGTAATAATTTCATGTTAAAAAAATAATTGTTTGAACAATTCATTATCATTGCTTATAATATTTTCTTTGCCTAATGATAAAAACTTGCGGTTTTTTCTGAAATTTTTCACTTTTTGCCCACTTTTCACTTTAAGTAAGTTAATATTTAATTTAATTTGACAAAAATAATTGTTCAAACAAATTATTATTGTTTATGGCTATCTTTCCTTAGATAAGTGCTAAAAAGTTGCGGATTTTCTGAAATGTTTTACTTTTCCTTATCTTTTTAGTTGTAAACAAATAATAAATGAACATCAGAGAGAATCATATTTCAAACAGTATTGTATTGGTTTGAATAAATTATTTTTGTTCTTTTCCCAATGTTTAAACAAAATTAATTTTAAAAAAAATTGAATTCATTCTGTGAAATTTGTATCCCGAATTTTCTACTAGAATTATGGATTTTCCACGCAAAAATTGAATTTTTAAGAAAATAGTTCAATTTTCAACCAAAGAGTTGAATTTTCGACCTAAAAATATAAATTTTTAGTCAAAAATATGATGGTTTATATTTGGAAAAAAGTTTGATTTTAAATAGAAAACAATCTAATTCAACCAACAATTAAATCAATTCATTCTAATTCAATCTAATTGAATGTCATTCAAATTCCATCCAGTGCAAAGTTAAACATTTCAGAAAAACCACAACTTTCTAGCACTTATCAAAGAGAAGATAGCCATAAAAAATAATAATTTGTTTACACAATCATTTCTGTTGAAATAAATTGAATAATAACTCTCTTCAAGTGAAAAGTGGGTAAAGTTGAAAATTTTAGAAAAAACCGCAAGTTTCTATCATTAAGCAAAGCAAATATTATAAGCAATAATAATGAATTTGTTTAAATAATTATTTTTTTAACATGAATTAATTATTGCTTCAATCTAATTGAAAAGGGATAAAAAGTTCAAAATTTCAGGGAAAAACGCAATTATGTAGTATTAATCTAGAAGAAGATAGCTCCAAACATTTACAATTTGTTGAAACAATTATATTTGCTACAATAAATCGAATAATTACTTACTTCAAGTGAAGAGGGGACAAAAAGTTGGAAATTTTAGAAAAACCGTAAGTTTTCATCATCAGCAAAGAAAATATTTTTAGCAATGTTAATACATTTTTACGCAATAATTTTTTAATATGAATTAATTATTTTTTAAATCTAATTGAAAAGTGATAAAGAGTTAAAAATTTCAGGAAAAACCCGCAAATATGTAGTATTAATCTAGAAGAAGATACCTAGCTATAAACATTTACAATTTGTTTAAACAATTATTTCTGCTAAATTAAATCAAATAATTACCTGCTTTGAGTGAAAAGGGGACAAAAAGTTGGAAATTTCAGAAAAAACCGCAAATTTCTATCATTAGCAAAGAAAGTATTATTAGCAATGGTAATCCATTTTTTAAATAATAATTTTTTAACATGAATTAATTATTACTTTAGCCTAATTGAGAAGTGATAAAGAGTTGAAAATTTCAGAAAAAATCCGCAAATATGTAGTATTAATGTAGAAGAAGATAGCTATAAACATTTACAATTTGTTTAAACAATTATTTTTGCTAAATTAAATTAAATAATTACTAACTTTAAGTGGAAAGGGGACCAGAAGTTGAAAATTTCAGAAAAAAACCACAACTCTGTACCATCATTCTAAGAGAATATTGTTATAATTGATAACGAATTGTTTAAACAATTATTTATGTTAACTTTATTTGATTGCTTCCTCGCTTCAATTGAAACGTTGAAAATAAGTTGAAAAATTCAGGAAAAAACTTGACTTTCTAACCCTTTTCTAAGAGAAAGTTGCTAAAAACAAAAATAAATAGTTTAAACAATTCAAATGAACATCCAATCATCAGTGTAAAGTAATATTCCATGTATTTGAAACAATCTGCGTTTAAAAAACCGCAAATATCATAATTAGCACCAAAAACTCGGAAAACCTATTTTTTCACCTATGGAGGTTTTTTCGGACCCTATAAAACAGACTTATGGGGTGATATTTGAAAAGTAATATTTTTTTCGCATTCTGTGACTCATTGTGAAAAGAAATGGTGAATTTCGAACTCGATTCACCCAATCTTGAGAATCTGAATAAAATTTACAAAAACCTCTTTTTTTCTAATGGGAAATACGTGTTAAACTTCATGGGGCTTGCTCCACCTCTAAATATATATTTTTTTTTCAAAAAAGTTTTTGTGGATTCGAACAAGTTTCCAGGCGTTTTGCACAAAAATTCGAAAAAAAAATTTTGAGACCACCCTACTGGACACACCAATTTTTGAGTTTCGCAAATTATGCCATCTGTTTTTTCACACATGTCCGGCTAAGCTACATGTTGGACTGTAAGGAACCATCTTGAAAATAAGGTTTGCGAGGCCAGAATCTGGACACTCTCAGAGGGGCCGAATTGGAAATTGGGAGTCGATGAAACTCGGGAACAATTGCCAATTTACAGTCTCTGATCTATGTAGAATTTTTTATTCTGTGCTCTAAATGTCTTTCAGGCGACAGTTTTTTAGGCTCGAGGTCGAGCGAGTCTGAATGGAAGTGAAATAAATGTTTTTGAAGAATAATTCAATCAGAGTCTTGAATGGCTCTCGGTGAGACCGTTACAGGCTTAGGCGTCCCTCACAATGGTAGATATTTTTATAGCGATTCGCGACGGCAGCTACATCAACACGACCGGTTTTCCACTACCGTTTGGACATCTGCCACCTCGATTCACATGTGTGCATTATGGCCTCCTCACTCAATCTTAATGTCCTGCCAGACACAAAAGATACTTTTCCAGTGGGACTAGGAAATGAAAAAATAAATAAATTTAAAAATGTCGAGATCTCTTGTACAATACCGACGCCTGGTAGTTTTTTTTTGGACGTTGTTAGAATAGAAGGTCTTTGAAGACTTTTTGGATTGGTACGCCAATGGTGAGGTATTATTCCTATTTTCTCTGTCACTCTAAAACTAAAGAGTCAATCAATCAATTCCCCGCCTCACAATTCTCGCAATGAGATCTGAGTGAATTGCATTAACCTACAGACATACATTACACGTCTATGCATCAGTGGTGAGCTCGTCTCGCATAATTGAGCGAGAGTGGTCAAACGCTAATGCGAAAATGGGCACCAAAAATTGAATCATTTTCTCAATTTGAAGCGAATTTCCAACCATTCAAATCTGGTTACAATAATAATAAATTCCGAGTTGAGATTATTATTCAAACGAGGAGCCTTTTTTAGTTTGTTTTTTTAGAGAGGGTATAGGGGGGGGGGGGGGAGGGGGATTAAAACTCTTAAAAACAAATGGCGTGCAGCGTCACGAATTAGACTAATTTGAGCCATCTGGCTCTTTTTTAACCTCCTGCTCCTGATTTCCATAATTTCGATTCGAGACGGCACTTTTCCGTGCTTCAGAACCCACCCATACCTTGTGGAACGTAGAAAACCCTTGGTTCAAATTATGCATCAGCACGTTTATCCACGTCACGCATACGATCTGCAGATCATAAAAAAATTTCGAATCCTGATTCTCCAAACGGGATATGATGCTTCGAATTCAAATATCGTAGAAGGACAAATAGTTTGGGGTCTTAGTAACCATCCAAAGTTGGTCAAAACTGCGACGATGATTTTGGTTATCGGCTGTTCTAGTTGCGGACGATTTTGTCTTTGGCCCGTTCCAACTTCAGGCGCTCTTGATTTTGTCCGGTTCTAACTTCAGGCTTTCCTGACTTTCTTCCGTTCAAACTTCAGGCGCTCTTGACTTTGTCCAGTTTCAACTTCAGGCGCTCTTGACTTTGTCCAGTTCCAACTTCAGGTGCTTTTGACTTTGTCTCATTCCAACTTTAGGCGCTTTTGACTTTCTTCCGTTCCAACTTCAGGCGCTTTTGACTTTGTCGAGGACTTTGTCCTGTTCCAACTTCAGGCGCTTTTGACTTTATCCTGTTCCAACTTCAGGCGCTTTTGACTTTGTCCCGTTCCAACTTCAGGCACTCTTGACTTTGTTCCGTTCCAAGTTTAGGCGCTTCTGACTTTGTCCCGTTCCAACTTCAGGCGCTTTTGACTTTGTCCCGTTCCAACTTCAGGCGCTCTTGACTTTGTCTGGTTCTAACTTCAGGCTTTTTTGACTTTCTTCCGTTCCAACTTCAGGCGCTTCTGACTTTGTCCCGTTCCAACTTCTGGCGCTTTTGACTTTGTCCAGTTCCAACTTCAGGCGCTCTTGACTTTGTCCAGTTCCAACTTTAGGCGCTTTTGACTTTGTTTCATTCCAACTTCAGGCGCTTTTGACTTTCTTCCGTTCCAACTTCAGGCGCTTTTGACTTTCTTCCGTTCCAACTTCAGGCGCTTTTGACTTTGTCGAGGACTTTGTCCTGTTCTAACTTCAGGCGCTCTTGACTTTATCCCGTTCCAACTTCATGCGCTTTTGACTTTGTCCCGTTCCAACTTCAGACACTCTTGACTTTGTTCCGTTCCAAGTTCAGGCGCTTTTGACTTTGTCTCGTTCCGACTTCAGGCGCTTTTGACTTTCTTCCGTTCCAACTTCAGGTGCTCTTGACTATGTCGAGGACTTTGTCCTGTTCCAACTTCAGGCGCTTTTGACTGCATCCCGTTCCAACTTCAGGCGCTTTTGACTTTGTCCCGTTCCAACTTCAGGTGCTCTTCACTTTGCCCCGTACAGACTTTAGGTGCTTTTGACTTTGTCTCGTTCCAACTTCAGGCGCTTTTGACTTCATCCCGTTCCAACTTCAGGCGCTTTTGACTTTGCCCCGTTCCAACTTCAGACGCTCTTCACTTTGTCCCGTTCCACCTTCAGGCGCTTTGACTTTGTCTCGTTCTAACTTCAGGCGCTTTTGACTTTCTTCCGTTCCAACTTCAGGCGCTTTCGATTTTTTCGAGGACTTTGTCCTGTTCCAACTTCAGGCGCTCTTGACTTTCTCCCGTCCTAAATTCAGGCGCTTTTGACTTTGTCCAGTCACTCCAGTCTCAACTTCATATTCTCCTAATTTTATCATCCCACAACCAAAGATGCTTTTAACTCTTTCCTGTTCTGACTGGGTGCTTTTTCAATGCGTTGTTTCCAACATAAGACGCTTTTGACTTTGCCCTGTTCCAACTAAGGGGTTTTTCAACTTTGCCCTGTTCCAACATTGGATTCTTTCGATCTTATCCCGTTTCGATTTTGTATTCCCTTGACTTGGTTCTGTTCCAGCTGCAGACGTTTTTCAGTTCATGCTGTTCCAACTTCAGATTTTTCTGAATTTGTCCTGTCTCAACTTCAGAAAGTTTGGACTTTGTCCTTAAAACTTTGGATTGTTTTGACTTTGTCCCGTTTCGATTTTGTACTCTTTTGACTTTTTTCTGTTTCAGCTTCAGACGTTTTTCAGTTTATGCTATGCCGACTTAAGTTTTTCTGGATTTTGTACTGCCTCAACTTCAGAAAGTTTGGACTTTGTCCTTGAAAGTTTGGATTGTTTTGAATTTATCCTGTTGCAACTAGGAACGCTTTTATTTTTTTCCTGCTATGAGTCAGGACGCTTTCCAGTTTATGCTGTTCCAACTCCAGATTCTTTTGACTTTATCCTGTCTCAACTTAAGGCTTGGACTTTGTCCTTATAACTTTGGATTGTTTTGACTTTGTCGTGTTCAAACTTTGGACGCTTTCCAGTTTATGCTGTTCCAACTCCAGATTCTGTCCTTATAACTTTGGATTGTTCTGACTTTGTCCCGTTTCGATTTTGTATTCTTTTGACTTTGTTCTGTTCCAGCTTCAGACGTTTTATAGTTTATGCTGTTCCAACTTCAGATTTCCTTGACTTTGTCCTGTACCAACTTCAGAAGATTTACACTTTGTCCTTAGAACTTTGGATTGTTTTGACTTTGTCCTGTTCAAACTTTGGACGCTTTCCAGATTTTTTCTTCTCCAACTGTGGATTCTTTAGATTAGACCATATCCTTTCCCAATTCTGGATTCTTCTGACTTTGCCCTGTTGCAACTAGGAACGTTTGTTTCCACTGCAGACGTTTTGTTCTTTGTACTGTTCCAACTGTCATCGCTTTGTTCATTGTCCTGTGCCAACTATGAAGGCTCATCATTTTGTCCTGTTCTCACTCGAGACGCTTTTAAGTTTTCCCTGTCCCAGTAGTAAATTGTTTTGACCTCTTCTTGTTTGAACTTTGTCCTCTTTCAACTGCTGATTCTTTAGACTTTGTCTTGTTCAAACTGTGAGAGCTTTAGATTTTGTCCCGTTTCAACCGCAGAGGTTGGATTGGATTTGGTCTGATTCAGGATTCCCGGAAGCAGCCAATTTTTCAAACTTCGAAGCTGATAAAAATCGAATAGAAAAAACATCGAAACACCCTTATTGGTTTATGCTGAGGGAAGGGTCCAGATTTTCTCGGAGGAGTGTAGCAATCGAATCATTGAATGCGGGTATCGCAGTTATCGTGGGAAGTCTTCGGAGGGGATTTCTGTTAGCCATACTAGGCCAGTGATCATCGCCCTTATGTTGTCAGTGTCACAGAAAACATTTGCACCCCATGGAGTCTCAGTGCCAGGGAATTTACTCAGCGATAAAGAAAGATTTAGGGATCATTATCTGTCACGCTCGAATTTATCTCTAGTTTTCCATTCCGACCAGCTTTCCGAAACGCTGAGCTGAGATTATTCGCAGGTCTGATTGCGAGCACCTCTCTGTAGAAAGACCTATCGATCAGATAATCTGATTTTTTCGAGTGAAATTTTTTTTTTTCTTCAGGAAAGGTGTATGTTCCCTCTCGTTTTCCCTATAATCTAGTTAAACAAAAATTCGCGACAAAAGTTGTTTGGAAAGCTTTTGAGTTGAGAGATATTGCTCCATTAAGAGATTTAATTAAAATCATTAGAATTCTCGAGGGTTCTCTCTTGAGAATTTCTTCATATAATCTCATGCAAAGGTTTGGTGCATTGAATTCCGCAAATAGTCAAATATCAGAAAATCGTTTCATCATTCCTATGGAAAATTAGAAATATTTTGATGAACAAAACTGCTAGATGAGAGAACTCGCTGTATAGAGAATGGAGTTGACACAGTCCTCTTATAGCAATATAAATATTTGAATTTAGAAACGATAGTACTGGATTGGATTTCAAGTTTGAGTGTTCTTTCTATTCCGAAATTTTTATTTTGTCATATTCCAACTGGTGACGCTCTTGGATTTTCTGATCCAGCTGCTGATGCTTTCGACTTGGTCCTTTTCTAACTGTCGATCTTTCTGACTTTGTCCTGTTCCAACCGTGGATTATTTCAACTTAATCTTGTTTCAACTTATCATGCGTTTGACTTTGTCTTGTTTCAATTGAGGATTCATTTGACTTTGTCCGAATCCGAGTTGGAACACATTTGAGCTTATCCTGCTTCAACTTCGAATACTTTCAACTACTACGGACGCTCCTGATTGTCCTGATCCAGCTGCGGACGTTCTTGGATGTTACACCGCAACTACGGACGCTTTGGTCTTTGTCGTATTTTAATTGCAGGTGCTTTTGACTTTATCCTTTTCTAACTGTGGATTTTTCTGACTTTGTCCTGTTCCAACCGAGGATTATTTCAACTTTGTCTTGTTCCAACTGAGGATGAATTTGACTTTGTCTGAATCCGAGTTGGAACACTTTCGACCTTATCTTGCTTCAACTTCGGATACTTTCAACTTTGTCCAGTCTCAACTACTGACGCTCCTGAATGGCCTGATCCAACTGCGGACGTTTTTGGATGTTATAGTGCACTTGCGGACACTGGGCTTTGCCGTATCTTAATTAAAGGCGCTTTTGACTTTGTCCTTTTCTAACTTTGCCCTGTCCCAACCGTGTATTATTTCGACTTTGTCTTGTTTCAACTTAGGATGCATTATTAGATTTTGTCCGATTCCGAGTTGGAACACTTTTGAGCTTATCCTGCTTCAACTTCGGACACTTTCAACTTTGTTCTGCCCCAACTACAAACCCTCCTGATTATCCTGATCGAACTGCGGACATCTTGGTCTTTGTCGTATCTTAACTGCAGGCGTTTTTCACTTTGTCGATTTCTAGCTGTGAATTTTTTTGACTTTGTGCTGTTCCAACCGTGGATCATTTAGACTTTGTCCGAATCCATGTTGGAACACTTTTGACCCTATTCTGTTTCGACTTCGGATACTTTCAACTTTGTCCAGTCCCAACTACGGACACTCCTGAATGGCCTGATCTAACTTCGGACTTTTTGGATGTTATAGTGGAACTGCGGATGCTTTTGCCTTTGTCGTATCTTAATTGCAGGCGCTTTTAACTTTGTTATTTTTCAACTTCATGTGCTGTTGGATGTCCTGCTTCAACCATGGATGCTTATGTCTTTGTCCTAATCCAAATGCAGACGTTTTTGACTTTGTCTTGTTTGAACTTAGGATGTATTTGACTTTGTCCGAATCTAAGTTGGAACTTTTTTGACTCTATCTTGCTTTAACTCCGGATACTTTCGACTTTGTCCCGTCCCAACTACGGACGCTCTTGAATGGCCTGATCCAACTGCGGACGTTTCTGGGTGGTATAGTGCAACTGGGAACACTTTGGTCTTTGTCATATCTCAATTGCATGCGCTTTTTACTTTGTCATTGTTCAACTTCATACGCTGTTGGATGTCCTGCTTCAACTATGGATGCTTATGTCTTTATCCTGATCCAAATGCGGACGTTTTTGACTTTGTCCTGTTCCAACACCAAATTCCGAAAAGGTGTCCTGAAATATCAGAAGTTAATTGTCATCATTTGGTTACGAAATGCAAAAGACGTTGAATAACAAAAAATTGCATACGTGAGGAATTACTGTAGAAAATGGACTTGTCAAGGGTGCACCTATAAAAATAACTGTCAGCTGTTAGCAATAGCTACGGGTACATCCCGCTTGTAATCAGCGGTTAACAGGTTTTATGAACCTGTAACGTTGACGACGGAAGCTGCACTCAAGCGACATGGCCTGCCTGTCTGTCGATCTGTCAGACCAGTCTGACGCACTCTCGGACGCGGACTCTCTTTTCTCTTTTTCTCCCTTGGGCCTGAGCGAGAGAGAGAGAGAGAAAGAAGAGAATAAATCTCGTTGGTGACAACAAGCTGTACAGTGTGCACCACGACGAGGCAACTACATAAATTGATTAGTTGGGTCGCTCAGCCGCTCGCTCGTTCGTTAGGTCGCGGATAGGAAAATCCTGGGAACGAGACCCTGACAAGAGGCCCGAGAGCGAGCTGCAGAGTGAGCCAATGAAAATAAAAAGGATGTCAGATTGCCACGGCGTCGGAAGTTACGGATTAAGTTAGGAAGTAGACTGTTAGCATCGCCAGAGAGAGAAAAAAAGGCGAAGAATCGCCTAGAGGAAGAGAGACCAGCTACAAATATACGCATTATGATCAATGTCAATTGGACCCAAAGTTTTAAGTTGGTGCACTCATTGGGAGGAGTTGTATCTTTGACTTTTTTTGTTCAAACTGCAGACACATCTAGATTTGTAGGATCAGAATAAGGTCGCTCTGAAATTTTGAACATGCACTTAAATTTGGATGATTCTCAAGAGTCCTAAAAAAATCGTCTAGATTTTATATACTTCTGAACTGGAAAGATCGATTCGAAGCTGACCTTTTCGAATTGATCACGGTCACCGGTTGCGTGATAAGTGTAGTCGCAACTTTCGCCAACGGCACGAAACACCTGGTAGCCGACCGGGGGGTGGTTGATACTACAGTTTATTGGGGTTGGGACCTTGACCCGGAGCCAAAGGTTCGTTTGGGTCAAACGCTCCCGCACCGAATCTCTCATCTCCTCCCGGAATGAAATCCTTACTTCCAACCTTTTTTTCCTCATGAAATTTGAGAATACGGAACTCAGGGACGCGCCCAAGTAATTTCCGAAATGACTTTGCGTAATTACTTGATTCGTTGGCGGTTCAAAGATTAATTCGTGGGCGTAGTCAGGTACTTCCAAGGGCACGAGTGCAAGATGCTCCAGAGAATGTTGGAACGTGGAAGCCATATGGCAAGACTTTCTCCATGAGGCTTTCTCATTTTTGAAGCTTTGCTTCTTTTTGTAAGAGGGTAGATAAAATAGAGATAATGGTAATTGACAACACTGAATCTTAATCAAGATTCTAGATGTCTTATCTTTCACAGAATCATAGATGTGCGTGACTAGAAACTCAAGATGCTTCCAGTCCCAGATAATTTTGAATCCTGGCTCTCAACTCCGGACGATTTTGACCGTTCAAACAGAGGTTTAATTTCTTTCTAGTTCGACCCGCTTCAACGCCGGACAATGACAATTTTGATTCCATGCTACTCCAAAACTCTCAGATACTCTGATGATGCATAGAATCAAAGAAACCCTTTCCCTTTGATAAAATTTTGATTGATTCGTCTCTGAAACAAAAAAACAACACAAGAAAACCAAAGTAGGGTTCGAAGTAGAGAGGGTAGTAGATGTAGATCATAGAATGCAGAATATAGAACATCTGATAGAGTCTAGAGACCCTTCTTCTGCACCTGCAGAAGATGTGCATTGACTGAACCGCAAAGGGGAGACTTGAGCGACCTCAGCAGTTTGTATCAGAATCAGAAGGGGGTGGAACGTTGGATTTCCCTAACCCAGATCCTCGACCGTGACCTTGACCCTGACAACAGTCAAAACGCAGCAACCAACCACCCTTGCTCTTTGGTGTTTTGCGTCGAGGAGGGTCTTTCTACAACTGAGCAGAGGGTCCCGGATCGGGACGTCCTCGCTCCTCCTATCTGCCTGCTTGCTGTTTCACATTTTGTCGCACCCCCTTCTTCTTGTCTGAGGGATCGCCTTGTCCCTCTTCACATAGGATAGGGAAATATCCACCGATGTCGGAGGGCGAGGGTCCGACCCTGTGTATCGTTAATTGGCCCGCAATCACGAAATATTAGGGGATCGAACGAGACTTGTCGCGAGCCACTTCTCGGACACGCGACAGGTGTGACTCGTGATCTTTCAAATGTCTCCGTCTCTTCCTGCCCTCCATCTTCTCCCTTTCACCAAAAGTTTTTATTAGTCCTAATTTTGAATTCTAGCTCAGTCAGGATACCAATACCCTACACCAATTTTCATTCACTCATACGACTTGCCTAAAGGACCGTGAATTTCGTCCCCACTGTGGGGGAAAAAGGGTGCAGGAGCCTTAAATGTCAGGTGAAGGAGACGCTGGGCAAGAGGTTTAAAGTAAAATATAATACGAGCAACTGTCGACTCCTCCTCATGGCTCGTGGAACGAGCCACGAGATTTTAAATCTTGTGGGGGAGTTCGAGAAGAGTTGGGGTTCCTCCTGACTTCGAGGGGTTCCCAAAACAGGGAGACCCCTGTGTCTAATTATCTGGAAGCGCGCCACACCCTCGCTCATGGGACCCCTCTGTTCGTATTGAGACACCTGGTGGTCTAGACATTTCCAAGACAGGGTGCAAGCGATACCTATCTACTACTACTATTCTTCCCCTCCTTTCTATTCTTCTCTAGCCCTCAGGGTCTTGTCTAGCTAGCATTCTAGCGTTATCCAGAAAATCCTGTTGCTTTCCTAGAATCGAAAGGGGAGAACAGGTACCTTTAAATACCTTTTCTTTCGGATCTTCTTCTCTTCCATTTGATTCACATATTCTGCTTAATATGATTGTTAACTTATTATAAGAAATTTGTTGTATCAGATTTTTTAATTCAGGGCCTAAGAACATGTTGTGGTTTTCAAAAGAAATCTTTCAATAAATATTCGAAAATTTTGAGAATCATGGGATTTTGAGAATAATGCGAGTATCTGAATTTCGTATGGAGATATCAAACAACAAAATTAGGGGATCAGTGGAGGAAGGAGCTACCCTTTGCTGGTGGTAATGTACCACTTCTTCTCGGAGGAGTCGAAGAGTGATGGGGGTGGGCTTTGGAGGGCATGAACGAATTCCCTCTTGGAGGGTCGGCTTTGGGGTGCCTGACCCTCCAATGCTCATCCTTGCGACCCTATTCTGGCCCAGGAGAACACAAAACACGCTTGTACACAAAACAATACAGGTCCACCCCGAACAATCCACGTGTTTAGGAGACACCGGTTGCTCCAGTAACCTGTTCGATCATCACATTTACATGAACTAAATCAGTTTTAGATTTTAATAAATCTGCTTTGAAATTCGGGTGATATGTTTATACAGATATTTTATCAGGATTTATCAGCAACATCAAAAGTGTCTTGACTTGGAAACGGCCTGTTCCAGGTTCAGATGTCTTTGTCCTTTCTTAGCTAGAGAAGCTTTCGACTCTGCCTGGTTAAATTTCTAGACGCTTTGACTTCATCGTGTTCCAGATTCAGATGCTTTTGTCTTTGTCCTGTCTTAACTAAAGAAGCTTTCAACTTTGTCTGGTTAAAATTCTAGACCTTTTGACTTCATCGTGTTCCAGATTCAGATTCAGATGCTTTTGTCTTTGTCTGTTCTTAACTATAGATGCTTCTGACTTTGCTTGGTTAAAATTCTCCTCGCTCTCGACTTCATCCTTTTCCAGATTCAGATGCTTTCGTCTTTGTCCTGTCTTAACTGAAGAAGCTTTCGAATTTGCCTGGTTAAAACTCTAGACTCAGATGCTTAAGTCTTTGTCCTGTGTTAACTATAAATACTTCCGAATTTGCTTGGTTAAAATTCTAGTCGCTTTTGACTTCATCCTGTTCAAAAGTCAGATGCTCTTGTCTTTGTCATCTTAACTAAAGAAGCTTTCGACTTTGCCTGGTTAAAATTCTGGACTCAGATGCTTTCGTCTTTGTCCTGTCTTAACTAAAGAAGCTTTCGACTTTGCCTGGTTAAAATTGTAGTCGCTTTTGTCTTCATCCTGTTTCAGATTAAGATGCTTTTGTCTTTGTCCGTTCTCAACTATGAATGCTTCTGACTTTACCTGGTTAAAATTCTAGTCGCTTTCGACTTCATCCTGTTCCGGATTCAGATGATTTTGTCTTTGTCCTTTCCTAACAATTCAATCTTCCGACCCTGCGTGGTGAAAATTCTGGACGTTTTTGACTCTATCCTGTTCCAGATTTAGATGCTTTCGTCTTCCTTCTGTCTTAACTATAGATGCTTCCGAGTTTGCCTGGTTAAAATTCTAGTCGCTTTCGACTCCATCCTGTTCCAGATTCAGATGCTTTTATCTTTTTCCTTTCTTAACTGAAGAAGCTTTCTTAAAATTCTAGACTCAGATGCTTTTGTCTTTGTCTTCTCTCAACTAGCGAAGCTGCTGACTTTGCATGGCAAAACTTCTAGACTCAGGTGCTTTTGTCTTTGTCCTCTCTCAACTAAAGAAGATTTCAACTCTGCCTGGGTAAAATTCTAGACTCAGATGCTTTAGTCTTTGTCCTGTGTTAACTATAGATACTTCCGAATTTTCCTGGTTAAAATTCTAGTCGCTTTCGACTTCATCCTGTTCCGGATTCAGATGCTTCCATCTTTGTCCTTTCTTAACTAAAGAAGCTTTCTTAAAATTCTAGACTCAGATGCTTTTGTCTTTGTCTTCTCTCAACTAAAGAAGCTGTTGACTTTGCATGGCAAAACTTCTAGACTCAGGTGCTTTTATCTTTGTCCTTTCTCAACTAAAGAAGCTTTCAACTTTGACTGGTTAAAATTCTAGACTCCGATGCTTTTGTCTTTGTCCGTTCTTAACTATGAATGCTTCTGACTTTACCTGGTTGAAATTCTAGTCGCTTTCGACTTCATCCTGTTCCGGATTCAGATGATTTTGTCTTTGTCCTTCCTTAACTATAGAAGCTTTCGATCCTTCCTGGTTAAAATTCTAGACGCCTTTATCTCCATCCTGTTCCAGATTCAGATGCTTCCGTCTTTGTCCTATCTTAACTGTAGATGCTTCCGACTTTGCCTGGTTAAAATTTTAGTCGCTTCCGACTTTATCCTGTTCCAGATTCAGATGCTTTTATCTTTGTCCTTACTTAACTAAAGAAGCTTTCTTAAAATTCTAGACTCAGATGCTTTTCTCTTTGTCTTCTCTCAACTAAAGAAGCTTTTTATTTTGCCTGGTAAAAATCCTAGACACGTGGTTTTGTCTTTGTTCTCTCTCAACTTAAGAAGCTTTCGACTTTGCCTGGTTAAAATTCTAGACTCAGATGCTTAGGTCTTTGTCCTGTGTCAACTACAGATACTTCCGAATTTGCCTGGTTAAAATTCTGGTCACTTTTGACTTCATCCTGTTCCAGATTCAGATACTCTTGTCTTTGTCCTTTCTTAATAAGCTTTCGACTTTGCCTGGGTAAATTTCTAGACTCAGATGCTTTTGTCTTTATCCTCTTTCAACTAAAGATGCTTTTGACTTTGCCTGGCTGAATTTTAGACTCCGATGCTTTTGTCTTCGTCCTTTCTCAACTAAAGAAGCTTCCGACTTTGCCTAGTTAAAATTCTAGTCGCTGTTGATTTCATCCTGGTCCAGATTTAGATCTTTTCGCTACAAAATTCAAATTGAGAGCTTTCCAAGTTGATGGAGTTTTCAAAGAACGCTATTTATCTTGAACAAGACGAATGTCTAAATTACGAGCTCGACTTAAATATCGAGTTTGCTTATCGCCCGCCGCGGGTTCCCGCTTGCGAACACCTGTCGATCAGTGTCTTCACGCATATGCTACTTCAGCAGAGAGCACCTTTTGCTGATGTGTATCGATCCGTGGCGACCAAGTCAACCAACACTGACGCCAAACGGCTTCCACTTTTAATTTCTACCACTCTAGAACAAATTATACCTAAATTCACCTTTTGGAAGTCCATTTTTGACGCTAATCTTGAATTTGTTACTTCTTATTCTAGCTTCTAGCCAAGCGGCCTCCAATCTTCTTAACAGAATTTTGCTTCTCTTCATTCATTCGATTTCAGAATAAAGTGACCTTAGGGTCGATTTGCCAGAAATGATAAACAGGAAACTTGACGGAACTTTAAAAGAACTTGAAAGACATATTTACTATAGAGAATAGTTCTCCAAATATTGTTAATGTGTTCTTGTACAGCCATGTGCTTCCGTAGTCTGGAAAATATCTGATGTAACCTCTTGAAACGATGCTTGGACCTCTCATGGGAAGGCTGCGAAAGTTTTGAGATTCTTTTATGGCCACGTGGAGTTTCCACGCTACTGTTTGTAAATTCAATACATGTGAGGAATGTATTTACTCCACCAAAGAGGTTCTACATTGAAATAATAATTAGACAGATTAAGAATTGGAAAATTTTATATTGTGAGAGGGGATGCCAACTGTTAATGACAAATGTGAATTTTTTCTTGTTCGAAGAAGGAATAAACTTTCAAGTGCTTCGAACCCATCGCTGACGCAATATTGGTGGCTGGTGGTGGTATTTTTCTCTGTGTCTCGTCCACGTCTTACCCTTATAAGTTTGCCTTCGAGATTCCCGAAGGGTGAGAGTTTATTCTTGTACCAAAACAACCCCGTAGCGCACACGCGACATGGACGATGTGACCTACCAACCCCCTGTGGACTTCCTTCCGCATTCGCCACCGAAAATAGATGCTGTGAAAATGCGCCGACTCTCCCTATATCTTAGCCTTTCTCTTCATCTGTCTCACAATATTTCACCGTCTTGGGTAGGCTAATTGAAGAGGAGCTTCCGATATTTTTGGAAAATGGGTCAAGATCACCTGATAGCAAACGACATTCTTGTTTATGTGGGATTCTCCGTTAGTTTTTATGTCTATAGAAATATTTTTGGAGATTTGTTAGGTTTGTTAGGTTAAAAGCTTTCTCTTTTGTCATGTTACAACTTTAGATGCTTTCGACTTTGTCCTGATGTGTTTTGGACGCTTCTGACTTTGCTCTGTTCGAACTCCAGATTCTGTTGACTTTGTCCTGTTCCAACTACGGACGCATTTAATTTTGTCTTTTTCCAACTAAGGACGAATTTTTCTTTGTCTTGTTATAACTACGGACTCATTTGACTTTGTCCTGTT
>WSXT02000023.1:2161030-2193205 GCA_011762715.2 Neuroterus valhalla
TTATATAGAAGACATGAAGATCTGAAATTGGACGACTTGCGCTTAGCGTGGCTCACTTTGATGCATGACACCCATCTTGATCTTTTAGCTTGTGAGATGCAACGTTCGTGTCGTCTTGCTTCGGCTGAAATATTCATTTGTACACAAAAAAATAATGTCCTAGAGTGTTTACATCTGAAAATGTTCTGCCGTTTCCTTCGTGTTTATTTTTTCAATGTGTACTGAAATATTTGAGAGGTTTGCGAAGAAATTCATTTGCAAAATTTTGAAATTCCAGTAAGAAAGACAACACGGACGTTGATGGGTTTGAGAACACTGGTTCTCACCCTTGAGTGACTGATTGTGATTTGTACGTCTAAGTCTGCAGTTACATTGTTTATTAATTCTATTTCGGGCGGCAGGGTTTTGTCTGAGGCGGGGCCACCCTCTCTCTCTCTCTCTCTCTCTTTCTCTTTCTTCTACATTGATTGCCTCTACTGTACATATCTACATCTACATATAATATTAAATTCTATTATATATACATACATGAACGTACTACTACTGCTACTAATAAACTATATTACTACTTCTACTATTACTACTACTACTACCACTACTACTACTACTGTCTCGTATTACATATATATATATTACATAAATATATATAAACCTGGTACAGTTCTTGTGTTTTTGTGCCATCTTTTTCTTGCTCTCACGTATGGTTCTCTCTTCTCTCTTGACCTTTTCCAGTACCCCCTATAATTGAGCCATTTACCTTCCAAGAGGGACTTTCCGAGGGGATGCGGACGCGGACGGTGTGCGGGGTCGCGGCGGGGGATCCACCCTTGACCATTTCCTGGCTTAAAGATGGCCAAAGTCCTTTTCCACTGCCACCGAAATTGGCTTCCGTCGCTAATATTTCCCAATTGGATCCTTACTCAAGTCTCCTAAGTATTTCTAACCTCGCTGCTGAACATTCTGGTGACTACACCTGCGTCGCCGCGAACCCCGCCGCCGAGGTCAGGTACACGGCCAAGCTCCAGGTAAAAGGTAACTAGTTGATCACTGCCCCTTTTCCTCCAGATCCTTATCATCAATCAAAATGGCGCTTCCAAATCCAAAAAGTCGAAATCAATCTCAACAACGAATATTCCTAAATCTGCAGATCCTCTCCAATTCATCTATCAAAATTCTCTGGCCGTTCCATCGGCAAACCTTTGCTTACACTTAGCAGTACTATGGTTATGATCTAGCAAGAACTTTTCTCCGTTTTTATTTAATCATCGCTGTACGTTACCTTATTTCCCTGAGGATGATTGCCAGCTTCAGCAATAGCCAATGATTATCTATTTTCAGATCACACCACTCAGCAGTTGATATAGCTAATAGAAGTTACTTGTGCTCTCGCAAATGTAACACATCACATATTAAGGGATAGTGCAAACTTTGTCGATGGAATGCTGTTTTACGATGAAGAATATTTTATTTTCATGATGATGTTAGTTTTGTTTTAGTTGAATTTTTATTTTGATAATGGGCTTTATATGAAGAATGCTAGGAATGATCAAGATGTTGGAGTTCGGATCTTTCCTTGGATACATCTCTTCCTTATTTTCTCACCATATCAATACGCTTGGTCCTTTACGGTTGATCACGTATCCCTTTACCAGGATCTAGAATAGCTTTACAATATTATAAAAATAGTTACAATCATTTAATCCATTGGTGTTTATAATGTGATAAGTGTTTATTACTCTATGATTTTATGAGATACCTATTTTAGTATAAAGAAACTAGTTATTACTTAGGGTTTTGCACCAACTTTGGAAGAGAAAGTATGCATTTTTAAAACAAGAATCTTACTTTGATCTATTCTTAAGCGCTGTCATGAGGTGCAGGTAAAGTGTACTGTCGCTTGTTGTTGGCACTTAGTATAATTAACTAGCATATTCTATGAATAAAGATGATGGGCAAGGTCACTGGGTGGCAGTTCATGAGCGTGCTTTAATGATAGGTAGTGTAGCTAGGTACAATTTATGAGCATGATCACTGGATAGAGTGTGGAGTAGTCAGTTGGTCGTGGGGACTAAGGCATGAGCTTTGGACCCATGCGCTGTCTGGGTGTGGGTTCGATTCCCGCCTCGCACTCTGGAAGAGCTTTGGCGGGTCACGGAGAGGCGTGAGCCCGGTACCTCTAGAGTTCCTTAGGTTCTCTAAGTATTAAGTAGCTGTTGCTGTTGGTGTTCCGGAATCCACCTTAAACTGTAGGTCCCTATCACCGCGCCTCTCAAACCCGTAACAGGGAGAGAGTATAAACAAAATATTCCACTGGATAAAGTGTGGACACGAAGTACGTGTGTTGAATTGTTAACTAGATATTTAAATGGAAGTTTTCATTTGATTAGTTTTATAAGTGAGGTAACTGAATTGGGGTAATGAGCGTTGAGTTAAAACGTTGTTAGTAGTGAGGCTCCAAGGGCATGGTCCCTAGGTACGGTTGATGGGTGGTATTACTAGGTGCAGATGATGAGTATGGTTACTGGGAGTGATTTATGGGCGTGGTCACTAGGTTCGGTAAATGAGTATTAATACTAAGTGCAGTTTATGAGCGTTGTTAATGGATGTAGCTTATGGGCGTGGTCACTACGGGGAGTTAATGGGCATGTTCACTGGTTGGAGTTGATGAGCTTGGTCACTGTGAACTGTTTATGAGATTAGTCACTTAGTGACGTTGATAGGCGTTGTCTATAGATGCTCATTTCGAGTGTTGTAACTAGGCGAGGCTGATGTGCGTGAATTTTGCTTGTGTCTGATAAACGTAATCAATTTGTTACTGCGTGGCATCGCACGCAGTAATGAATTGATTAAGCTTATCTGCGTGGGATATGTGCACATGGTTATTTGGTCAGGTTTATAGGCGTGGTCACTGGGTGCGGTAATTGAGTGTTATTACTAAGTGCAGTTTATGAGCGTTGTTACTGGATGCAGCTTATGGGCGTGATCACTATGCAGAGTTCATGGGCATGGTCACTGGATGGAGTTGATAAGTATGGTCATGGGCGTTGTCAATAGATGCTCTTTTTGAGTGCTGTAACTAGACGAGGCTGATGTGCGTGAACACTGATTGTATCTGATAAGCGTAATCAATTCGTTCTTGCGTGGTATAGGTGCACATGGTTATTTAGTCAGGTTTATAGGCGTGGTCACTGGGTGTGGTAAATGTGTGTTTTTACTAAGTGCAGTTTATGAGCGTTTTTATTGTATATAGTTCACGGGCGTGGTCAATACGTAGAGTTGATGGGTATGGTCACTGGATGGAGTTGATGAGTATGGTCACTGTTAACTGCTTATGAGATTAGTCACTTAGTGATCTTGATGGGCGTTGTCAATAGATGCTCCTTTTGCGCGTTGTAACTAGACAAGGCTGATGTGCGTGAACACTGATTGTTTCTGATAAGCGTAATCAATTCGTTACTGTGTGGGATAGGTGCATATGGTTATTTGGTCAAGTTTATAGGCGTGGTCACTGGGTTCGGTAAATGGGTGTTATCACTAGGTGTAGTTTATAAGCGTTCTTACTGCATGTCGTTTATGGGCGTGGTTACTGGGTGCGGTTACTACGTGGAGTAAGTGGGCATGATCACTGGATGGAGTTGATAAGCATAGTCACTGTGAACTGTTCATGAGATTAACTACTAAGTGCGGTTGATGGGCGTTGTCTATAGGCGATGTATTTTTAGCGTTATAACTAGAGGGGGCTGATGGGTGTGAACGCTGGTTGCGACTCATGAGCGTAAAATTTTGTCACTGGGTGGGGTAGATGAACGTGCTTTATTTGTGAGGTTTATAGGCGTAGTAACCAGGTGCGGTAAATGGGTAATAATACTAGGTATGGCTTATGGGTATTGTTACTGGATGTGGTTCATGAGCGCGGTAACTCGGTGCTGTCACTTCGTAGGGTTGATGAGCTGGAACACTCCGTAGGGGTTCCAGTCTAGTATTGTTACTTAGAGACCAAAAAATCTTCCAAAGTTTTCCAGTGCAAGACCCTTAAAGATATTATTTGAGCACAAAGTACTGTTGCATCTACTCGACAATTGGTAGAGAAGTCATCTATGAACAAATTTATGTAGTCAACTTATTGATATTCGAGAACGTCCTGGAAAAGGGATGAAATTCCTAAATCAGAAAACACGTTTTTCCCGAAAACCTGACCCAAACACAGTGTGTATTACATTTACGTTGCTTTGGCTCTCTGGGAATGCGTCGGTATCTCGTGGACCCTGAGGTTTGCTTGACTTGACCGAATCATAAGGTAACAGTTGCACCTTTTTTATTTTTAACGTTAAACTCGTCTTATTACGGACCTGGTGTGTTGCTGACACGTCTAAATTTTTTTGCACGTTTTTTGCCCGTTTTTAGCATGCTTTCTCGACGTTTTTACAATCTGTTATATTCTTGTTGATTGTTGAACGAGTTTTTCTTGATATATGATTGTAAATGCCGAATTATGAGCACGTTCACTCACTCTCACGAACGACTCACCGACCCTTGGCTGGCTCTGCTGAACACAATTGGAAGAGAAAAGATTCATTCTCTTTTGCATGCTCTCTCACTGTACGAATCTCATACTCCTTCTCTATTTCTCTTTGCCACCACTTTTTGTATCTTTCTCACTCTCTCTCTTTCTCTGTCTCCGTTTCTTCTTTACATTATTCCCAATGCCCGAACGACGAGGCGTAATTTTTCCTCGAATATTGAATATTTTGCATTCCATAACCTTTTGAATCGCAATCTTCTTTGACAAAATTTTCTGTCAAAAATTTTACTTTTTTTATCAGATATTGTACAGAGGACAAATCTGCTAAAAAACATTTTTGAAAATATATTTGAAATGTTCCAAGTTTTTCATATCAGTGTCTTTACTTTTAGTTGTCATTTCTTATCTGGATGCAAATCTTATAAATATATCTATAAATGAGAGAATGAGCACCCGTCGTTCAGGTTTCGCCGAGAAGGCGAGGTAGACTAGTAGTACGTATATCCAATATCACATTTGTATTGATAAAACTAGTTGTTAGTTGCGAAAACGAATATAACATATTTACAGCTTTCCTCAAACACATATCCTTCGCGTGTAGCCTGGGCAGCATTATTCCTGAACCCTTTTAATCCCACCTAGCGCCTAATTTACCTTTTCACAAGATCTCCTTGTTATTCACGCTAAGTAAAAAATTTGCAACATATTTTTATTAAACATTGTATTACAAATCACACTTGTCACAAAAGACAATACCTCGTCTTGTAAAACATTGAACTCCACTCACAGTATCTCGCTTGTGCAGCGTTTTTTCACACCGTAAAAGTAGAACCTACCAATCAACCGACCTCGAAACCTAAAATTTCCTAACTTCCACATGAGAGGTCTCACAGTCAAGATTGTTTGACCCTTAAATGAGCATTTACATTAATAAATCAAAATTTCCTAAAATCTGTCATCAACCCAGACCTCTTTCGTGTCGATTGCGATCCTACGCAACTCCTCAAACCCATTTTTCATTATACCTTCTTAATTCTCATACTCTACAAATAATAAATGATTAATTATTTCAAAATTCAAACTTTCCTACAAATTTTTGTATTGCACTAATTTAGTTTTTAAATTTTATTCAATTTTTTCAGTATAATCACATTTTAAATTTGGATCTTTCAATAAAATCCAGTGTTTAGATAAAATGATGCCTTCTGATAAAATTTTGATTACTTCTATAAGTAAATTAAATTATAAATTTTCTTTGATCTTGCTTAGTGCAATATTTTTGAGAACAAGCTTGTCGTTGGCGCAATTTGAGATTTAAAGTTCGCGTGCTTTATGGCCTTCAGCTTCTTCAATGATGTTGTCTATGCTTAGTTGATTTATAAAATTTATAATTATATTTTTTATAAATATGAAAACAAGCAGGGTGATGTCGTTTAGTTTCCACGTGGCCCCACTCTTCTAAGTCCTTTTCTCTTAAAAAGAAATTATAAATCGCTAACGACCAGTAAATTTTGCTTGAGACCCGTGGCGGAATTTTTAAATTGTAGTGATTTAATTTTCAGTGCCCCCAAGATGGATCGTCGAACCAACTGATGTGAGTGTTGAGAGAAATAGGCATGTAGCTTTGCACTGCCAAGCACAGGGTGTGCCAACTCCCACCATTGTTTGGAAAAAAGCGACCGGTGAGCACTTTTTAGATACATACTGTATTGTTTATTTTAAGCGCTAAAATTAATTCCCGATCCAAATTTAATTGATGATTCATTCCAAAACACCTCTATACAATTGAAAAATATACAAAATAAAACCTGTAGGGGGAGATTTTTCAGGATTCTGGATAATATTTCTGTTAGATTTCAGGAGAATTATAAAAATAAATATATAAAATGAATCAATAAATATAAAAATGATCTGAATTCGGCATAAAACTGTAACAAATAATCGGACATTTATTGTTGCTGGAAACACTGTACGAGAAAACTGGAAGAACTGGGAAATAACAGTTCTTTTTTTCAGATGTAGGATTCTTTCAATTTCTTGTTTATATCAAAAATTTATTTAAATGGCTATGATTCCATCATGAAAGTTTGCAGTTTCAAGCATTCTCAATTTTAAGTAGCTGAATTTCAAAGATCAGTTGTGGAGTATGTTAGTTTCTATTGCTCGAATATAAACTATTTTTGATTCTAACGTTGAAAACAGCCTGATTCACAATTTCCATTGTTCAAAATTGTAAAATTTCGAAATTAAATCAATGAAGATTGACAATTTACAGAAAATACAATATAAGTCTCTGGTTCACGTACAATCCAAAATTAAAAGTCTTCATATAATTAATTTTCAATTGCTCTGCCCTAGACTCTTCAATTTGCAGATCCTTTTTTGAGTACTACAAATTATAATTCTATTTAGTTTCAGAATTTTGAATTTAGGAATTATATAATTTGATGAATCTGTTAGAAATCCATTTAAAAATTCTTTTAGTTTATCGAGTCTTGAGTGTCCACCCTTTAGAGTATAGAAACGAATGCAATCATTGTCAGTAATAACCCTTTATGTTGTAGTTTAAGAGAAACAAGTTCGTTGTAGAAAAAATCCATTATCTCTTTATTATTCTTAACATAACTCCTTAGGATTTATTGGTTATTGGAGAACTATGGGCTAACCGATACTGGTATTTTTCCCTTACAACCTTCGGACCACTGCTCGCTTATTCTCCTTAGTTATTGGACGAATGGACGTGCTTCGAAGTAGAAATTGTGGAGCATAGTCAGACGGATCGTTCCCACCGATGTAAACCTCAGCGATTTATGAATTCCATTAGCGCTCAGAACGCCACGATAGATATTTCTCTCTGCGATTGAATTTTCAGATATCTCCTTTATTCATTTCAAGATTCTACACTTTTTTAAACATCCCTCCTTTTTTACTTTTTTACCATCCAAAAAACTTGCTGCAAACTCGCGCTTCATTTTCTTTGATTTATAGTAAGCTTACTTTTTCGGATATTTATCATTGGTCAAGAAATTTATACCACATCGTGCTGTGTTCGAAAAATTATATTTCACAGAAGCATGCTTTTAATATTGGAAGAGAAAATTTATTTCTAGCGATATTTTTCCAGAATTCCTTGGAAGCTTATTTTTCATTGCAGGGAGTTTATATAAAGTGGAGGAAAAATTTCTTTTGTCAGAATTCAAGCAATAAAAGTATTTTAAGATTTTATTTAATAGAAGGACAAAGTTCCCCATTATAATTATGATTTTTAAAATTAGAATATATCTTTAAAAAGGTGGGAAATCTGGCGAGTATGAAGAACTGCGAGACAGAGCCTACACGAAACTTCTTCCAAATGGCACTTTACTGCTTCAACATGTAAAAGAAGATCGAGAGGGCTTCTATCTTTGTCAAGCCAGCAATGGAATTGGAACTGGCATTGGAAAAGTAGTGCAGCTTAAAGTAAATTGTAAGTATCAAACTGTTATTCATCGCGATCATTCTCCCGAATTGCTCCTTAAACTTCCAGTTCTACCACTTATCTGATAAAAGTCCACTTGAATTAATCTTTTACCTCTATATATTTTGATATAAAATGGACAGTTGGGTGCAATTAATATCAATTTTAAACAGCTTCGCCCTTTTTTGCTGCGCCATCACGCCTTGTGACTGTCAAAAAAGGTGATACATCCACCTTGCATTGTGAAGTTCATGGCGATAAACCTGTAACAGTCACCTGGTTGAAGGGTGGTAAGATAGAACTTAATCCTTCAACTAATTACCGGTAAGGAAAATATACAATCTTCAGATCCTTTTTGCAATGTACAATAGACTCTACGACAGTTCCCGTTTCTGGGGCTGTAGAGGAAGCGAACGGGAAGTGTCAGATTTCCCCCACTCGTCTTTACTCGAGCGCGACGTGTAAGTCCGTGTTCGATACACACACGCGGCGCGTCGAGTGTGCGCCGTGTGCTCAGGAAGCGTGGGGACGGGCGAAAGGAGAAGTAATGCGAAAATGGGAAGTGTCGCAGCGTGAATTGTTGCAGAGTCTACTGTTATATAATTATACATTTTTTATTTTGTTTTTAATTTTTGTTGAGAAATAACTCTATTTAAAGTGAAGAAAAATATTTTTTTCAAAAGGGTGACAGTGAAGCAAGAAGTGACCCCCGACGGAGTTGTAGCTCAACTACAAATTGCTTCGGCTGAAGCTTCTGATAGTGGAGCCTATTTTTGTCAAGCTAGCAATCTATACGGTCGCGATCAACAATTAGTGCAACTTATCGTGCAAGGTACAAAATAACTTTATTGAAAATAGAACATTTCTGGTACAAAAAATTTGACTGAATTTACTATATTAATGCAATCCAATAAAAATATCTCCCAACATGGTTTTAGAACCACCTCTGCCACCCAGTGGACTTGAAACTGCGATGGTTGCAAGTCGCAGCATCAATGTTAAGTGGCAGCATAAATCCCAAGACACGAGCGAAGTGACCAAATATATTCTTCAATATAAAGAAGGAGAAGGTAACATTTATTACCTTTTGCACCCAGGTATAAACCTTTTTTATTTCTTTATTTTCTATTATGAGAAGCAGTGCTCAGAGACCTAGTATCTTCTATTCTTTACAGAAAATCCTTAGGGATGTATTGAGATTCGAATACTGAATATTTTATATTGGATATTAAATATTGAATGTTCGATTCTTTAATTCCAGGTTTGTGGCAGCAACAGGAACTAACTGGACCACCTCTTCCTTATGCTGCACTCATTGATGAATTGAAACCAGCCACAAGGTATACCATTCGAGTGATTGCAGAAGGGCCGGCTGGGAGATCAGCACCATCTGCTGAACTGCTAGTGAGAACAGAGCCTCAGAGACCTGCAGGCCCTCCTATTAATTTGGTGTCAAGACCGCTCTCATCCTCGGAAATATTGGTTACTTGGTCTCCTCCTCTTCCTGAACTTCGACATGGTGATGTCCAAGGTTTCAATATAGGATACAGAGAAACTAGGTGAATATATTATCAAATTGATCAGTTAGTATCTCAGCACAGCGCCTTGTCTGGCCATAGCAGGACTTTACCACTTATGTATTGGGCCCAGTAAGTTGCCGAGAGAGCTCGAGGGTCCAGACCTCCAGACCTGTTCCACGTTCCGCCTAGGGATTTTTGGTGATCCGCCGATAATGAAAGATAGATATTATCGTTACGAATGCCAAACAAGTTGTTTGAGATGTACAGGAAGAATAATATCTACTCTCTAAATCTGAAATAGTGAATTCTCACTATTTCAATTTTTAAAAAGTGGCTCACTATGAAATAGTGAAATTCACTATTTCAATTAGTGGTTTATAAGTTTCACTAATTCAATTAGAAGATTCCACTAATGCAGAGAGAGGTTACCACTTATTCAAATAGTGGGTTTCGCTAATTCGATTTGGCGGATTTAACTAATTAGAATAGTGGATTCAGCTAATTTAAACAGTGCATCAGCTACAGTCACAGGTCTTGATACAAATATTCAATGGAATATTTTTTTCAATCAATCGTATTTATTATTTGCAACTCATTCCGAATCTTTCTCGCAATTTTTTCGTTATTCATAACCTGAAATAAACCACTCCACATCATAACGAGTCTATTTGTCTTATTAATACAAAGAAATGATATAATCAAATAATATTATCGAAAAAAAAAATATAATCAAATTCAGCGAGCATCGAAAAAATAATGTATGATTTAGAGTGAAATAAAAAATCATGTTATTCAACTACAGGTATATTTTGAAATATTCAACATTATTTCATTGATGAATTGTAAATCAAATAATAAATTTCCCCAAGTTGAAAAATTACTGAAATATAAGAATTCCGAATAATAAAATTCCTGACTGAAAATTGTCGAATTATGAAATATTTAAAGTAGGAAATTTGCAAATTATAAAATTCCCGAAATGGAACAATTAAAATCTTTCTTTCATTACATATCATTTATTTATTCAAAACAAAGGAATCAAATATTTTTATCGAAGAAACACATTTTTTTTGTTTGCAATCTTTTAAAAACCAGGGGCTGCGGAAGGTATTTTCAAGCGGGGGGCTCAACTGCCCAAGACAACAGAGAAGCAAAAAAAATGTTCATCGGACAAAATTATGCACAGAAACACCTGAAAAACTGGGGGGGGGGGCTTAGTCTTCCAGTTTTTCTTGGGGGGGGGGCTCCCCTTCCCCCGCTTCCGCGGCTCCTGTTAAAAACATTATTTTTTCAATCTAAAATAACGATACTTGAAGAAAATTTATTTCTGGATGAACAATTTTATTTGAAAATGTGCATAGTATTTATAAAAATTATGAAAAATGTTTACGAATTCGAATGTTTAATATTTTTTTCCAAAATAAAAAGAAACGTAGAGATAAATAAGTGCTGAGTTGTATCCTGCAGTTCATTAGCACGCATGTGTACATTTATTTTTTGAATACAATTTTCTTACAATGATTGTTATTTTCAATTCAAGAAATAATGTCGGCATTTTATAATTTCAGGAATTTTATTATACAGGAATTTTTACATTTGGAATTTTACAATATCAGGAATTCCATGTTTCTTGATATTTTAGTCGTCCCTTTAAATCTTCGAAAAATTTTGTAATTTTTACATTCTCATCATTTATGATTGAAAAAGTATAAGAATCGTCTGAGAATTCACATCTTAAATTTTCAACGGATCTCCACGTTTCGAGACCCCCTGAAGCCGAAAATCAAGTTTTGGCGATGTTGTTCGTCTGTATGTCCGTCCGACCGTCCGTATGTCCGTCCAACTGTAAACATGATAACTGACCAAAAATTAACGGATCAATCGGTCTTTGATACACTTGTTTTTTTGTATAATAAACAGCGCATTTAATTTCTCTCGTAAAGGTTCCTTAGATAATAAACTTACATATAAAAACTCCCGTCAAAAGTCGAGCGTGAAGCGCGAGTGCTACGATGGGAATATGTACCTTAAAGCCAACAGAGCTTTGAGAAGTGTTATCTTCATCTATACCTAATTACATTATAAATTAAGAATATGAGGTTGCATTGGTTAACTTGGATCTAAAAGATATTGATTTGTTCAATTCACTTTCAAATCTGCATAATTATTGAAATGAGCAATAGCAAAAGCATCTCGAATGCGAGACACAAATACCCAAACGCGCGAAGCGGGCAGATTTTCGAAGTTTGAAAAGGAACAGAAAAATATTTCGAAACGCGTCGATGCCTTATTATTGAAAATAAATTTGACATCTATTCTGGCAATTTAAAACAATATTATCTGTACTTACTTCTAAGAATGGGTGATTTAATTGGTCGGTTCACTCCGATATTCAATAGAGATATTCTCACATAATTATGCACGACTAAAAAAAAACGATTAATTTCTGAATTTTAGACAAATATTATTTTGAACAATTTTTTTTTAAAAATAAATTCATGATAAATGAATTATAAATTCATACTATCCAGTATTATAGTTTAATCATTACCTTATAAGTATACAATAGTGAATTTCACTAATTGAAATGGTGCAAGAAAACGATTTCACTATTTCAATAGTGAAAAAGCTTTCACTAATTTAAATAGTGAAATTGTCACTTTTTCAGATTTAGAGAGTATACAAATATACATATAAAATGTATGACAATAATTTTCGTACTTTTACAGCGTAATGCAGTTTTCAGTGAAAATGTAATGGGCTCAGATAAATATGAAATTGATAGAATGTCACCAATAAAATATTGTTAATAATCACATTTAATCATTTGTTGGAATTATAAATTTTTTTTATTTTTATTGAAAGATTTCGCGATTTTGATTTTTCTTGTAAATAAAATAGCACGTAACTATTGTTAAGGATAATATCATTTAATGAAATTTATACAGATTTGTTCTCAATCGCTTGTAGGAATTTTCCTCTCTTACTTGATTCAAAGGTAAGGTATTTTCTCGAATCTTATTTTCGATCGAATTTGATCATGGAAAAATTTCAGTATTATTAATGCTAATAATAATATAAGCACGAAATAAGTGCAAAAACCATATATACAATTTACATTACGGAAGGCTTTATTTTCAGGTAAGTCAGTCTTTACAAAATCCGTTCAGAAAATCTGGCATTAGATCACGTTATTTTTCACATGTGTTGAGTTTTATTCAGAGACACAAAACAAGCTTACTGTATAAATGGAGTTAATAAATTTTAAAAATTATTACAATATTCCGAGGATAAAATACATTCGAGTGGATGAAAGTTTCCCATAACATCTTTTTTTAAGTTAAACCCCTAAAAAGTTGAAAAAAATGAAATTGTCGATATACAAATTATAAATTAGAGGTTTTAAAAAAAGTATTAAACGATAAATGTATTTGAAAATTTTTATAAATGCAGTGTGCATTGATGTATACGTTGATCCGGTACACATAGAATTTTTGCTCATAAGTGATTCGTAATTTTCGTAAACAATATTTATTCCTCCAACACTGCTATACAGTAAGCTTGTTTTGTATCTCTGAATAAAACTCAACAAATGTGAAAAATAACGTGACCTAATTTCGGTTTCTGAACGGAGTTGATAAATACTGACTTACCTGAAAATAAAGTCTTGCGTAATGTACATTGTATACATGGCTTTGCAATTATATTATTGTTAACACTAATAACACTCAAATTTTTCCATGATCAAATTCGATCGAAAATAAGATTTGAGAAAATACCTTACCTTTGAATCAAGTAATAGAGGAAAATTTCTACAAGCAATAAAAATAAAAATAAAAAAAATTTAGAATTCCAACAAATGATTAAATGTGATTATTAACAATATTTTATTGGTGACATTTTATCAATTTCATATTCATCTGGGACCATTACACTTTTACGGAAAATTGAATTACGCTGTAAAAATACTAGCATTATTGTCATACATTTTATATGTATATTTGTATAGATAATTATTCTTTTTGTACATCTTAAACAACTTGTTTGGCATTCATAACGATAATCGCTATCTTTCGTTATTGAGCAGTGCATCGATCTAGCTTTCAAATATTTATCCTATTCTCAAGTTCCAATATGGCGGATCACCAAAAATCCGTAGGCGGAACGCGGAACAGGTCTGGACCTGGAGCTCTCTCGGCAACCTACTAGGCCCAACACTGGCAACGCTTCTTCAGTCAGAAGTGTTTCTCCCTCTTACTTCTACATTCAGGAGCAAGGGCAGGAATCGTCAACTGTTCAAGCCATTATTTCATCATAATAATCTCATTTTATACCGCATGAAAAAGTCTTTGGACTACAGAAGACTTCCGTTTAGCTGAACCACTACGCGACGTGAACATTCGTTTAGCTGAACTCAGGAGAAATTCCCACCACTGTCCCCCTCCGCATGGGTATTTCTAGAGGTGACCTCTAATTGGTTGCTACCGTCAGTTGCTGTGTCTACTCGGAAGTAGTGGGGGTAGAGGGGGCCGCACCAGTTCAGCTAAACGAGCGTGGAAGGTGGAAGCGTTCAGGTAAGTGGGAGTTCAGCTAAACGAGAATGCAGCTAAACGGAAGTCTTCTGTATCTCAAAAATATTAACAAAAAAAACCCTTTCGTTTGACTTCAACAACATTATTTTTGCAATGTAAATATTATTTATGAGTCTTTATTATTTATGAATTTAATGAGAAGTTGCAGATATGAATTTATTTATTTAAGCTCTGGAAACCCATCTTACAATTTCACATCAGTCTCCGGAGATGGTGAGGAAGGTGGTGGCGAACTGCGTCTATCGGGGCTTCGACCTTTCACCAGATATACTTTGGTTGTTCAAGCTTACAATCAAGTTGGCTCTGGACCCCTTTCTGAACCTCTTACCGCTCAGACCTTAGAAGATGGTTAGTAACACATTTTTCCACTAATTTTCTTTTTTTAGGCAAACAAATATGAAATTGCAGCAGGGGATAGAATGCAATAATAAATAGATTTAATAGAAATATAGATTATAGAAAATTGTGATTAATATTTACTGTTTAGTCTTTCATATTATGTAGCTCATTCTCCTTTTTCAAGGGGTGTGTCAGACATTCGCATTGAACATTTTTTCCAATAAACAAATCTAGTTTTTATTACTTTTTTCAGTACCAAGTACACCACCTGAAGACGTAAGATGTGCAGCACTGACTTCCCAATCTCTTCAAGTCTCATGGCAACCTCCACCCAGTTCTCATAGTAATGGAATCATTCAAGGTTACAAACTCCATTACGAACCAATGTTGGCAGAAAGTTGGCGAGGTGTCGACGAAATGGAAGTAAGTTTTTTTTTCAAATAAATACCAAAATCCTTAGGGATCTCAAAAACATTTTCATTCCTGAAAAAGAAATTGCTTTTTTAATTTTCAAGATTTTATTCATTAGAGTTGAGTTTTGCTGTATTTATTCATGCCTTCATGGAACAAAACAGATTCATCTTCCCATGTTTAACATTGATGTCCAGTTCTGCGTGTAGAATTATTAATAAATAATTGGATTTATCGTTGATTTGAAATTGGATTTATGTTTGATATTGTATGATAAATTTGAACATAAATCCAATTTAAAATCAACGATTAATCTTTTTTTCATCGTTTTTTATTGTCTCTTCACTCCAATTGTTTATTAATAATTCTACATCCAGAACTCGACATCAATGTTGAACACGGGAAGATGGATCTGTTTTGTTTTTTCTCATTTTTAAAGGAATAACAATTCTATCAAACATTGACCAAATTGACATGTACCTGATGAGGAGAGTAGTATGTTCTCGGAAACGTCGAAATTAAATAAAAGGACTTGACCTTTTTGTTTTTTAAATTGTCTGAAGTACGTCCCTAAAACAACTATACCCAGTTTCTTCAATTCCCTGAATTGAATTGGATTCCCTTGAATTCTTTAAAATTCCCAAAAATTTCGATCGAACTTCCTTAGATTCACTGGAATATACTGAAATTTCATTGTACCTAATACCCTGCATTTTTTATAATTTCACTTCATTCGCTTGGATTTATCTAAATTCATTTCACTAGCATATTTCAGTTTGCTCTGCACCAGAAACCCAGAAACACTCTTTTTGAACCATTCTTATTATTTTTAATTATATATTCAAACTTTTCCTAATTATAGTGTCTTCATTCCAAATTTTTTTTTTAATAATATATGTAACAAAATTTCCCTTATCAATAGGTTCGCAAAACGAATGCTCTTACAACAGTCTTGACAGGCCTGAGGAAATATACAAATTACAGTATTCAAGTTCTCGCGTTTACAAGAGTTGGCGATGGAGTTCCAACTCGAGTCACTTATTGCCATACTGAAGAAGATGGTAATTGACAAACTTTCAATTCAAATTAACTAGCTCTTGTAATGTGAAATGTTTCAAAAAACTTAAACTTTATCTTATTAAATTAAATTAAATTGAACTCAATTAGTTATTGTTGACAAAAACTATATTAGAAATATAAGCAATCTCTCCCTGATTAATTAATAACCTCCACTAATAGTTCCAGGTAGTCCAGCAGATATTAAAGTGGTTGTCAGTTCACCACAAGCCCTCTTCATATCATGGCTACCACCTCTTGAACCCAATGGTATCATTACGAAGTACAATCTCTACACTCGGTGAGAATTCCAGTTTTATATACAATTATATCAAACTTAACCTTATTTTTATATCCCAACTATTTATTTCATAATGACGTGAGCACGAATCATTGAATTGAACCAGATTCTAGAAATTCTTATTAAACGATTTCTGCAAAGTGGAATAGAGGAAGGAAAATCTAATCAAGATGAATATTCGAATATAAACATTTCATAAACGATTCAATATATTTTTGAACATTTCTCAGAGTCGTAGATGGTCGGGAAGAACTGAACCATGGAAAAAGGACGCTGAAAGCGACGAGTACCTTTTTCGAAGCAACTGGTCTCCAGCAGCATGTCGAATACCAATTTTGGGTAACAGGAAGTACTCGAGTTGGTGAGGGCCAAAGTTCAAAGGTAGCTGCTCAAGTTCCTACAAACCGGGTTCCTGCGAGAATAACTTCTTTCGGTGGTCACATGGTTAAACCCTGGAGAGGATCGGCCACACTTGATTGTAATGCAGTTGGAGATCCAACGAGAGAATGGTTCAAAGGAAATTCTGAACAGGTCCACACTGATTCATCTAGAAATTTTCAAATCATGCAAACCGGGGAACTAGTTTTGTCGAGTCTCCAAACTCAGGATGGTGGGAATTACACTTGCCAGGTTGAGAACTCGCAAGGAAGTGATAGGCTTCATTACACTCTGACTGTTCAAGGTATTGTCATCTATTGATTTTCCTTTCTCTTAATTTTTACACGATTGAGATTGATTGAAAATATTTATCTCATCTTTTATCAGTTCCACCGAATTCTCCTGTCCTTTATGTGACAAGTTCGACAGCCAGCAGCGTTTTACTTCACTGGAAACAAGGTTACAATGGAGGAGCTCCACTTACAGGCTACACTTTACATTATCGTACAACTCATGGAAATTTAGATGAATTGCAATTATCAAGAAGAGCTACGAGCCACGAATTGAAGGTCAGATCTATTGGATTGATGATAATGATTGTCTGACTCTGGTTTTCCAAATACGCTTTTATTACAGGGACTCCTGTGTGGAAACACGTACCACCTCTACTTAACATCCTACAACAAAATTGGAAGCAGTCCTGCATCGCCAGTTCTCTCTGTGAGAACTCAAGGTCAGCCACCAGGGATTCCACCGTCTGCAGCCTTTCTGGCACCAAATTCAACAACTCTAGCTCTCCGCCTCCATGTATGGCCAGATAATGGATGCCCGATACTTTACTTTATCATCCAGTATAGACCAATCAACGAGTTTCATTGGACTTTAGTATCTAATAGTGTGAAGATGCAACGCAGATTTATCGTCACAAATCTGGCACCAAGTTCAGTTTATCAACTAAAAGTTGAAGCTCACAATGTGGCAGGCAGCAATCAAGCTGAATTTACGTTTGTAACACTGACAAAGGAAGGAGGTTTGTACGACTTTCAATTTGGAGGTATAAATTAAACAAATTATGTAATAAATTGATTCCTGATGATGCACTTTGTCAATTTGTAGAGCCTCCTCCGCCGGAACTGTCCAAACGAGGATTCATAGCAGGAATACCATTTTATGCTGATGTGAAAATCGTACTCCCGTTATCCGTCGCTGCAGTCGCACTCTTTGCAGCTGCAGTTACTCTTGCTTTACGTTGGAAAAACAGTACGTGCCAGACCTTAAAGTATTAAGCGATGAGTGGAAAAAATTTCTTCATTTTGAATAATACCATTAATCGATTTTCAGGGTATTCGGGGGACCGGGTACTGAGGCCGATGAAGGAGTCACAGGAGAACCAGCAGAACGCCGAAACCCAGAGGGAGAGGTACTATGCCACCATCCACAAGGTGGCCCTTCAGCAGGCCAACTCAGGAGGACCAGAGAAGATTCCAGGTGAATCTTTGTTAATATACGGACGAAAGACAGGTTTATGGTATTATGTTGATTTACAGTTGGAGCTTAGATCAAACAAACTGAGCTTTGACTTCTGACACCTAACTCCACAAAACTACCCTTTGACCTTGGGACACTGACCTCCGACACCTGGCATTGCTCTTGACATCTGTCCCTTGATCTCACTACCCTTTGATTTCAACTTTGACCCACCCCCAACTTCTCAACACTGACCTTCGACTCCTGAACTATGACAATATACCTCGAACCCTTATCTTTGAACCCTGGCCTTCGCCATTGACCCCTGACCTTCGACACTTGAGTTTTTTTATTTTTGAGAATTTGATAGAAGAGGGTGGACTTGTCAACTAAAGAGGCTAGGGTGATGAGTGATTGAGTAAATTTGACGCGATTTGAAAGGTAGGCAATGCCTCTCGTGGGTTACAGAGACAGCGGAGGACATCTCGCCGTACGCTACGTTCCAGCTTTCGGAGGGGGGCGGGGGAAGCCTGGCAGGGCTGGCAGGTCTTGTAGGCGCGGAAGCCTCCGGGGGAGGTATGCACACCAACAACACTCTTCTCCACAGCTTCATGTACCACGAACACGCCATGACGGAGGGATGCGCAAGTCCTCCCCCTCAAGTGACGGTCAGTGTTTATTCAAAGAATATGACATATTACCCCGCATCGCAATTTGTCACGCCTTCTATTATGAACTAAGGATGAAAAATTGAACTTTTAGACAATGAAGAGCGTGTCGTCGCGACGCCGTCAACAGAGGAAACAGCATACTTCAGGGGACGTCGAGACCGACGAGAGCGAATCTGACCCGGATCAATTAACGAGTTCCCGAACGGAGTCTTCGAATCAACTGGATGCAGGCAAATTGAAACACAGTAAGATCTATTAAAACAAATTCCTAATGTTTTTATTATTTTTTGTATATTACTGCATATGGGTTCCGGAATATTACTGATTACTGATTGTTAATACCTAAATGATGTAATTAATAAATATTGAGGGTTCAGAATACAACAATTTCAAACTTGAATATTTAGTATTGTACGATTCCGAAGCTTTCAAAATTAAACAACTACCAAATGGATAAGATTAAATTTTGTGCAATTCAAAATCAGAAGCCATTAGAATTGAACGTTCCAAACAGATCAAACTATTTCCTTACATATATTTCATTACGTTTCATAAATTACACAGGTCTGCAAATTTTGTTGTGGAAAAGTTAGGGGTCTTTCCCGAAGTAGTTTTTCCCGTAGAATCTGAATCCGAGTTCTAAATATAATCATCACGTCAAGATTTTGGGATATTTGAGGTTATATACTCGGGAAATGGGGTTTCTCGCTACTTTTGAGGTTATGTACTAGGCGCGCCAAATTTTTTTGGTCTTGTTTCGGAACGTCATCATTTACTCCTACTTTTCCCCTTCATAATAATATTGAGCAGTCACCAGCGATTTTTTTCACAAAGATGTAGCCATTTCCAGTTTCGACATCCATCTGAACAACCGTATGAGTATTTCAATCCGCCATTTTGAATCCGCCATCTTGGTAATAAAGATTTCGATTTTCTAACTGTAAATCCTTATTCATCAGGGAGCATCAAGACCTTTAGGTACAAATTTCTAAGAGAAATTTCCGAGTGCAAAATGGTATGCTCCAAAGAGTCAAAGTGAATTCTCATACGGTTGTTCAGATGAATGTCGAAACTGAAAATGTCTGCATCTTTGTGAAAAAAATCATTGATATCTGTTCAATAGCTATTTTTCAAGGGGAAGAGAGGTACTAAATGATGACGATTTGAAACAAGACCAAAAAAATTTCGCGGGACCGGTACATAACCTCCAATGTAGCGAGAAACCCCGTTTTCTGAGTATATGACCTCAAATATCTCAAAACCTTGACGTGATGGACATATTCTGAGCTCGGATTCGGATTCTACGGAAAAATTTACTCCTGGAAAGAATTCTCGTTCTCCAACAACAAATACAACCCCATTATTTGCAGACCTGTGTTATTATTTTGAATTAATTACATAGTCATTAAGAGCCTACTAAGTATATACGTTTCCCAGTTCGGGCTGTTTCAGATTTCATATATCACGGCACTTCCAGCACTTCTTCAGACATCTCACCCATGTCCGAGCAGAAGTCCTTACCACGGAGGGGCCGGTCTAGGTAATAGGATTGAATTTTTCATTTACCACAATTTTGGTTTGCCACCTTGTAAAAACTGAAAATGAAATTCTCAATATTTTTTATTTAAACTCAACCAAGTCCCCTTTCTTCACAGGTGGCACGTTCCCACCAGGAGTTCCCTGCGAACACTACTGCCTCCAATATCCATCGCGGAAACCGCTTTCGGTGGAAACCAATCAAACCAGGTGGGTCATCCACCAGGAGCTGAGCGACCGGAACTCAGCGAAGCTGAATGCGACATTGACTCCTTGAAGAAATTGAAACTTGGTCTCAGGAGTTCCCTTTGGTCGAGGCCAGGTACCCAAAACAACCCCTCCTCTGATTATTCAATCGCCGTCTAAAAAACTTTTCCCCTTAGTCTACGACCAACGTCGTCCTGATGTCAACCTCACGCCCCTCGTCGTGTCTCAACTCAAATTCAACCAAAAAAAAAAATCATTGCCCAGTTACAGCTTTGTAAATAATTAATACTAAAATATTTTCCAAAATTTCTTTCAAACTATATTAACTTTCTTTGTCGAAACATCAAATCGGTAAAACGTATCTCAGTCGAAAAAAAAATGTCAATGGAAAAGGTAGTTATAATTTGTTCAGGTCCGTGCTACATTGGTTTTTGTCCATACTAACATGTTTCATTATGTACTTGAGCCAATTTAGCGGTTTATAACGGTGAGTAGAATCCTGAATGAGAACCGGCCTACATCAATTAAAACCGCTTTCTTTTCTTAATTCAATCAGTATCAACATATTTACACATTTAACAAAGAAGACACTTTTTACTGGGAACGAGGTGACAATAATTGTTAAATAGATCGTCCCAAATATTCTGCAGGTGTCATTTTTATTTCTCAATATTATACTTCTATACACGTGGACAATATTTTATTGATCCAGAACTTCCAAAAGATCTTCCATAGAATAGTTCTTTCACAAGTAATTTGCTGCAATCTTGCCCCTCAAAGAGGTAAAAAATCGTTGCACGTTACACGTTCCAGAACATCTCTTCCTCGAAATTCCACACTTTATTACTTTAAATCATATTATCAAGTGCCAAAAAATGATAGAAAACCGATGTCTACTCTTCGGAGGTTCCATATCAGATATTTTCAAATACATAGCTAAAGATCACATCTCTAAATATTACTTTCATTATTATTCACACGTCTTAGATTCACCCAATGAACGTCAAATATAATAAGAGACTTTTTCATCAAAAAATCAAGAATTTTCATTCTCATTGAGAATTCTTACTCGTTTCAAGATATATAAATGATTCGAAAATTTTATAATGTATAAATAACTGTTCATTTGATAAATAGAATACATTTCTTAAGTGATTTGGATTTCTAAGCTTTTGGAAAGTATTCCGAAGCTTTTTTGTACCTTTATATGATAATTTTTTTAACATATTATTTTAATAAGATCAGAAGTTATTATTGATCCAGTTGAAATATTATTTGGTCCTGTAAGTGTAGAGAGTTATAAGGATAATAAGTATAATTATATTCTCAGGATTACAGTGGGTTATTC
The DNA here is from genome assembly GCA_011762715.2 of Neuroterus valhalla. Lineage (NCBI taxonomy): Eukaryota > Metazoa > Arthropoda > Insecta > Hymenoptera > Cynipidae > Neuroterus > Neuroterus valhalla. Next base: position 2,182,836 of record WSXT02000023.1, read on the forward strand.
ATTATTCAGAATGTTTTGGCCCCTTATTTCAAGATATTTCGAAGGCTTTTTCAATCTTCAAAATTAACAAGGTAAAAGATAATCAAGTTATTTATTAAGATAGAGAATAACAAGTTCGAGAATAATCTCCTAGATATGAACAAAATAAAGATAATACAAAGAAACGAGAAAAGATTTTGTTTCCTGCTTTCAATGGAGGCTTGATTTAAATCGAAGCTTAACTTTTCAGAATTGAAGTTTGTCAAATAATACAAATATCACTTGCTCAAAATGCGTTTTTAACTTTCTTCAAATATTCGAAGACTCAAAATTTTAAGGTTTATAAGACTTGTATAAAAATAATAATTAATGTTAGTGAGAAATCGATTCCTAATTTGTTATAGTATTTTTAAATATCTATGAATTGTAGCTATACTTGTGGAAATGTAAATTATATTGAAAGTCCCAATAATCAGATTAGAGTCGAATGAATATACTTATTTCAAATTTAAATTTTTCGATTTTGTTGCATTTTTTGAAGCTGCAAAGGTCTTTTTACATCAATACACAACATTTTCAAAACGCCATGTGTACGTGTGAAAAATAAAAGCCAAAAAAGAGACACGACGAGGTTTGCGACTATGCGTATGTGTGAATGAAAAAAAATCGTGCAAATGAAAAATTACGACTAAACGACAATTTGCTCAGACCTCTGCGAATCGTTCCGAGTAACTATTCTGGATGGAAAGATTTTTCTAGAATACCAAAATAATTATTTCATTTTTTAATATTTATATAAATTGTATTTCAATAACGCTTCCTTGATTGGAAAAACTAATTAAATTAATTATTCTTAGAAAACTTTGTTTTAAAACGGCAAAATATCTGTAGAGTAAAAGCAGAAATCAAAACTTTTAAAATACTTTTTTATATGTAAATTATCTATAGTATTTTTTTTATTAGCAATATTGTCAACATTAGATATAAGTTTAGTTTTATCAGATTTTTTCAATCAAGGAAGTGTGTGTGTATATATACTGCCAAAGTGTAAACTACTTTTATCAAAACTGACAATGATGAGTCCAACTCGCTTGTATTAAATAATTACCTTATTAACTACCATTTCCTGAAATACTTATAAATTACAGTTGAATTTTTGAATGGCTACCTCAATAGCCAGTGGGTGACCCATCCGAGACCAAAGACTTATTCGTTAGGGTGTATTGGAAAATAAAAATTATCGAGATTCTCAACTCTCTGGGACCGAAAATTTCGATTCAGGATCTCTTATAATGTTCAAAATTCTCATTTCACTGGTTCACATTAGTCAAAGCGGTTGATCTTCAGAAAAATTACCGCGATTCTTCCAATTTTGAACTTTTTCCAACAATAAAAGTTGAATATCATAATTATTCAATACCAGAATTTCAAACAAGATTTTCCAACCAATTTTCGAGACCCGGTACAAAAAAATTTTCTATGCAAAAATGGAGCTTCACAAACGATTTCATGCTTTGGTAATAATTTTAAGAAAATCTCCAAATTAAACTCGAAAATAAATATTCTGATTATATATAACAAAATTCCTGAATGGAACTTTTCAGATCGCAGGGAGTTTTTGATTTTCAGGATTTCAATTTTCTGGTACATCTTATTAATTGTATCAACAGAAAACATAGTTTCCGATACGCACAGGATAACAATTCGAGACAAAAGGATGTGGGCAATTAAAAATTTTAAAAAAAGAGAAAAGCAAGTGATTTCCAAAATAGAGATGGGCATTAGTGTGAAAACGAATCAAAGGGAGAATAAAAGAGATCGTAGAGAGGATCTTTAACGTTGGGCTCTGTTGCATTGTAAAGTTTATATACGTATGTATAAACGTTGATTATTTAGGTCCGTTGAAATCCTGTAAGACTTCTATTTGAAGGTGAAAGAATACCGAAAGCGGAAACGAGAATCCGTTGTAATTTCCGTGCATTCGTCGTTCTCAATTTTATCAATTTCTTCTAAAAGGAAAATGTTATCTGATTTTAGCTACTTTCAGATTTTATCCTGGTTTTTAAAAATGAATAGCTATTTCAAAAATATTTACTCGTTTCTTCGAATCTTTCAAATTTGAAAAAATTATAAAATTTTAACTAAAGGAGAATGTAATTTTTCCTTAAACACTCCTAGTTTTAGAAAGTATTTAAAATAAACGATGAAAATACGATGGACTGCAAACTTACACGTAGATAAATATTATATTACATGTATATAAAAGAGGAAGCACGCAAATCAAATTCGAATTAATTAAAATCTTAATCGTGCGTCGACTGTTTATCCCAGGCGAGTTTTTGGCTCGCCACAATTTTTGTACATTATTTTTTATTGTCGAATAAGTCTCCGACCGACTACATTGCCAATCTTTTTTCTACGATACTTGGTCGATAAATAAGGGTTATTACGATAATTATTAATTCTGGAACAGTACTAAGGTAGTCGAAAAATGCCATGAAAATTTTCTGAAACTTGCAACGCAAGTTTAGGAATATGCCTCTGGAAGGTGAGGGAAAGGTTTGTTTAATCAAAAAAATGTCCAGTTGTCCGACAATATTGCACGGCGAGATCCAAAAAAGTTTTGAAAATTTCAATATTCGTAAGAAAGGAAAATTTTAACTTTGTCTGTAAACATGAAAAAAAATTTCAATACAAATTGAAAAATTAGGAACAAATCCTTAAATTTGCATTGCAAGTTTCAGAAAATTTTCACGGAATTTTTCGTGCTATCTGAGATAAGAGGGTGAGATTTAAGTGCACTCGAGTGCGAATCAAACGAACTGTTAATTACTATTGTTGTGTCAATATGATTGCGACAATTACTGTGTACAAAATTTTGGCGTGAAAGGAATGGTGTGAAAATCCCTTCAAAACAGCAGCATGCTGACCTATCACATTCTCTAAGTTACAAAATAATAGAATTGCATTATTCAAACAAAAAAACGATCTCAAATTTGCCAAACTTCGATGCTCTGATGGTTTTCGTTGTGTCCCAAAATTTCTACGATATAATGTGAGATGAAAAAAATACAAAGGATGGTTGGTATTTCGTGAATTTTTATACCACTGGTTTAGAATCATGCTGCTGGATTGTTAGAGAAGAGATTATGTGTGTGATTACCCGAGGACCCGAAATTCGATTTAAGATGACCAATCGAATGAAAACTTTATCTGGTCTTGAGAATTTCCTCGTTATGAGAATAAAAATATGAGCATGAGCGAGTAATACTCATGGAAATTCTTAACTGTATTAAAGCGATACAACGTTTCGGAAACATTGTGTTAAATATAGAAACGAATCAATAAATTGATATCGTATAAAACTATTTGAGATGTTTCTACCTTTCAAGTCACATGTTAGAGTTTTTTGATTTGTTGTTGTTTTCGAAACAGTATATTTCAAAATTTACCCACTTTACAAGGTATAACTTCAGATTCAAATTTTATCATTTATATTAATCAAATATCAAACGAGGATACTTGCAATATTCACAAGTTTTGTTGAGCAACATTTTCATTTTTCAATGAACACGAAAACAATCTTCTAATATCCTGTCAGTGTGGAAAAGGTAGAATCCAAATCGTCGCAGATGTATTTGAACTTTGCTTTTTCTTTGCGCAGTCGATCTGAAAAGAAATAAATTTATTGCAAACAATTTTTTTTTTTTTTAAACACATGAAAATAATTTAGTTTCACAGAAAAACCTTCTCTCATTTCCAGTTCTTCCATATAAGATTTGACTGATTTTTCGGCGAAAATAGCTCGTTTTTCTGCCTCCTTCAATTTCGTTTTGAGTCTCTCAAGTTGTTCTTTGAATTCTTCGACCCTCTGATTAGCCTTTTAATTGGAAGAAAAAAATATATGAAATAAGAAGAATAAAATAGATCCGGTAGAAAATATTTATATGCGTATGATATACTTTTTCCTCGGACACTTCTAAAGATTTGAGGATGTTCCCAACAATAAAAAGCTCGTCTTCACGTTCTGCAATTTTTCTGGAAAAGAATAATTTTTCATCGCAATAATCTTTTTTGAATTAATGTTTCTATCAAATTATCAAAGTAAAAAATTATTTACGCTCCACTGGCTTTGACCCTGTCTTCAGCAATTTCTAGTTCATCTTCAACGAAAGCTAATTTCCTCGATATTTCATCCGATTTATTATCTGCATCTTCTGCAATAATTCTTGCTTCTCTTAATTTAGCAGTCAACTGATCCATTCTATTTTCATCCTGTTTGCTCCTTGTTTCCAAAACCTTGCAGATTCTGAAATAACATTATTATCTAGTTTTGATCTTCTGAGATTTGTCTGGAAAAATTAGATATTCCTCACATAAATTATGACTCATTTTTAGAAATATAGAGGCTGGAAATGAGATTATACAGTATGTTTAAATTTCTTCAGAAAAGAACTCAAATACCTGCTTTCAAAATAAGTATCAAGGAAACTTAAAATCTGTATTTCATCTTTGTCTAATTTTTGCAAACATGTGGAATAGTTAAGAAAAGAATTATGTGTAAAAAACAGTACATTTTTACAATAACCTTATGAAAAATATAATTGGTACGAAATTTTATTATCTATTTCAACTAAAAAATTCATGAAATTTTTTAAGAGGAAGGTATGTCGAATGTACATACTTCAGTATTCTTCAGAAACTCAGTGTACAGTTTCTTTATTTGAATACTTTAACAATTTAGTTGAATTTACTCAAGATTCTGGATATAATACAATTTCTGAAATCGAACTAAAAAAATCAGAAAAAGCAGAGCTCATTTTCTATACTTCTCCATCATCTTCAATGCAGAGAACTGGAAAATTGGGGGTCTATATTAAAGTTTGGAAATTTGAAAACATTTTATGTTTTGCAAAGACAAACCTCTTGGCATCCTCGGCAGTCTCCAAAGCTTTCGTAAGCTTTGTTTGAGCAATTAATCGTCGTTCCTCAGATTTTTCTAGATTTTCCACGCATTGTTGCATTTTTCTATTCAGCGTTGCTAATTTGGATTGTGCCTGTTAAGAAGAAGTGACGATAAAATGAAAAATGCTTGAACTCGATCATTAAATATTTATTCTAAATAAATATTAAAGATAGAAATATGTTGAAATTCATCTTTAGTTTTATTATTGAGATAAATAGGTTCAATGTTTGGTAATCTAAAACAGCTAGTAATTATTATCTTAAGTTCTGAACTTCACTTTTTCTTTAATAAATAACAATAATTTTTATTCCTTCAACGTTTTCATACGCTTCTCAATCGAACTTTGCACTAATTTCAACTTCAAATGAAATATCCGAAAACTCAACAAACAGCCAAGAAAGTTTTTTCCTTCCTCTCCAAATTCAAATTTGACTGAACAAGTTGAGTTTTATTGAGTTGCAAATCTTGCTGCATCTGCAATAATTTCTTAGCCAGGTCTCGAACTTCATCCATCAATTTTTCTTCTCTTCTATTAGCTCCCTTGGATTGTTGATCACAAACATCAGCTTTCTCCAAGGCGAGATCCTTTTCAATCTTCAATGTCTGCAATCTTTTCTTAATCGCATTCATTGCACTAAATTCTATTCTTCACAATAAAATAAAAATATATTATCTGCATAAAATTTAAATATATTAAGTCAATTTGCTCTTTTTTCACTGGACAATAAAATACACTGTTTGTTTAAATGAAAATTTTCTTGTATTTTATTTTATTCTATTTGCCTAAAAACATTAAAGAACTTCTGATTTTCACTAACTTCCAAATCAAAGGCTTACGGGTTACTGTACTGGATGACCGAAGTGATCGTTGCTTTATAGACTCGAAGTAATGCAAAAGAACAACGCTGTCGAACTCTTTACTTAGCCTAGAACGAATTCCCTGACTTCTTCGCATGCCTTTGAACATTTCTCATTTTCACTGAACGCTTTTTTTATGTCTACAGTATTCATTTGATTAAAATGACTGATTGAAGAACAATTTTACGTTAAATTTAAGAATTTCAGCCCAAAAGTTAAGTACAGAAATATAAATTTCAAAAATAAATACATTTATATGCTAAGCCTTTAACAACAGACAAACTGCAAATGATTCAGAACGTAAATTATCAAACTTAAGATTTTTTCATTTTTGGGTCCATAGAGCTTACCTAACTACAGTTTCATTATGGAGCATTGTAAATAGGAAAGTTGCAAACTCATGATTTTCATTAGAAATCCAGGTTTTCCAATGTCAAAAATATTAAGTTCATATTATGTATAAGGCATGGACAATCAAAATTCGACACATTCGAAATATGTAGGTTAAATATTTCAAATTAGATACCTTCAGAATTAAAAACTCGAATTCTATATCTTTCTAAATTTAATGATTCTATTCTTTTCAGTTATCTTGCATCGTTTAGAAAAACATAGAACATTTTTTGAAAAAAAAAAACAGAATAAAAAAAAATCTTTGAAGAGTCCTTTTTTTCAAATTGGAAACTGAAATATTGTCTTCAAAGAATCTTCGATTTCCGAAAAAAAAAAATATGTATGGAAATTTTTCATCTAGAGTCCATGTTGAAAAATCAAAATTCCCAAAAGTACTGAGTTGAATCATTTCAATTTAGAATAGTGACTTCAGAAAGTTACTATTTTTTTCCACGCGTTTCGAATGACTTCGAATGAGCCGAAATTCGAAGCAAATTTCCAATTAGTTTGATATAATAATTTTCCAATATATTCAAATTTTGAAAAACGTTTGAAAATTATGTCCATTTATTAGAATAGAGAGATCATTATTCAGAATGTTTTACATTTTTCAATTAGTATAACTTCTATGAAATACTTTATGTAATTAACTAGAAAAAATTTGTAATCTCTCGTTTTTACATGTACCTATTTACATTTTTCGTCATGGATGCGAGAGGATAAGAGAGAGAAGAACAATAATTGCAACTTGAGAAAATGTTAGTACTGTTATTCGATACACTTTCCAGAAGTTCAACCTTCCATTTTTTACCAGAAATAAAATTGTAAATTTTAAAAATTACTTAGTGAAGATGACAGTATTACGCGTATTTTTCAAATTCAAATTTTCCCGAAGTTTTAATCAATTATATTCTGTTACGTTCTTGCCTCCCAACATAATACAAATAAATCTTACCTCTAAAAGAAGAGAAACATCCGTTCAGATTCTTGAATAGTATTTATTGAAAATACAGCTTTACGTACAGCATTAAAAACCTAACGAGATTTAGGAAAAGACTATATATACCTTAAGGGTGAGATTGGTGTATCACGACTTCAACGATTGTTCCTGAAAAATAAACGAAATCGTCAGACCAGCAACTGACGTTCATCAATCCATGGACGGATAAATGAATGATCGATGTTCATTAATACATTAATTTTAGCTGAACAATAAATAGCATGCGAAGCGAAGCGCTAATGGTTGCTAACAATAAGATAATCAAACGACGTGCATTCCTAATTCTTAAGCAAAGCATCGAAAGCTCTAGAAGCTTCAATCTTATAGCAAATGTGTGCCTATTGTAGTTTATCGCAGCAGAAACCATGAAATAAGCGAATCAAAAGAAAGCAATGAGCATTTCCTTTTTGAATAGCGAACGCAAAAGAAGCGCAAGAGTAAAAAAGTTAATAATCTTAAGTTTGCTGTGGCCTAGAATCCGGTCATTTCGGCGTAGGTCAGGTCCAGATCGTCGCACATGGCCCTGTACTTTTCCTTTTCTTCTCTTAACTCGTCTGTAATAATAAAACGAAATTAAATTTGCAAATAATTAGAAATTGAATGATAACAAATCGAAACTTGTATTCAAAAAAAACAATATTAAAAAACCAATTTTTTATAAAAAAAGGGGCCATTCAAGTATTACGTGAGCATTCTGAGAGGGGGGAGGTCTACAAAGATGCGTATAGCTAAACAGCTATTTTATTTATTCGTAATGCTCAAATATGCTTACATGGAAAAGAAGGAGGGGGGGGGGGGTCAAGAATTTAGGACATTGTGCTTACTCAATACTCGAATAGTCGGAAAGCACCTCTTTTTTATGTCAATTTTCTGCAATTAAATATTCGAAAAAACCTTTCCTATCATTTCTACAGATTCAAATGTCAAAATCTGAATACATAATTATCTACCTTCTTTTCTGTCTACTTCTCTCAAGAGTGCCTTGACTGTCCTCTCAGCATGCATAGCTCGCTTTTCTGTCATCTTGAACTGTAGTTTTAAATTCTTTAATTCTTGCTTAAATTCCTCCACTCGGCGATTGGCCTAACACAAATTACCGTATTTAGAAACCAGATCCAATTTACTAATAAAACATATGTAAAAAAATAGGTGAATAAAAGTAAAATATTGCGGGAATTTACTTTTTCTTCCGAGACTTCCAAAGACTTGACAATATTTTGCACAATGAAGAGCTCATCCTCTCGTTCAATAATTTTCCTGCAAACAGAAAAGAAGAGGTAAAAGAAAAAAGGTTTATGACCCGGGGAAGAAGTTTGGAAACGCACTTATGCAGGGACTGCTTCCTGATTGTGAGTTTAATTTTTCAAAGGTCTCTCTTAAATGTCGAGCCCATACTTTGGACACCGTAAAACAAATACTGACGCTTCACTAGTCTTCACTCTCTCCTCTGCAGCTTCTAGTTCTTCCTCAACAAACTGCAGCTTCCTCGAAATTTCTTCAGATTTTGTATCGGCGTCCTCAGCTATTAGCCTCGCATCTTTCAGCTCATTTGACAGTTTCTCCGTTCTCTCTTCGTCCTGCTTACTCCTTTCTTCCAGCACTTTGCAAAATCTGAAATTGAAAAAAATTCATTATTCCATTATTCCATTATTCCATGATTCATTATTCCTTATTGAATCAAACTAATTTGATGCAAGAGGTCATTCTTTAATTCGCACTTTCATGAACAAATGTGTTGGTGTTATTCAAGCTAGAAACCTCATCCCAAATTTTAAAAAAAAGAAAGATTATCCTCGCCAATTTTTCTCAACTCAACTATAAAAATTCAGAAAATTTTTTTTAATTTGACGGAACTCAATGCAGATGGCCTCCATCCTAGTATAACCGAGCCAAGCGCTGTTTATCTTCGGCGATCAGATGAGAAGCTTTGAAGCTAAACAATTTCATATGTTCAAGCGAAACATCGGATGTCCAATTAAAATAACTTTAATAATCGTGAAAAAAATGATAATGAGGAAGCAGGATCTGAGATCCATTTACGAACAAGTTATAGGATTTCAATAATAAGTTTATATATCCAAGAATAAACTTGAATAATAAAATAGGAACTGGAAATTTTTAATTCATAATCTGAAGACAAATTTTTTTTTCTTTCTACCAATTAATTTCATCACCTTCTTGCGTCATCGGCGAGTTCAGATGCTCGTACAAATTTTATTGTAGCTATTCCACGCATTTCTTCCTTTTTCTGAAGTAGCTCCTCGATATCTTGAACTCTTTTCGTCATAGAATTTCGGTCTTGTTCTGCCTATAAACAAATACACCGAAATAATTACTAAATCAATTTAATTTGAAACGCGTCTTTCGATGCTTGCTACCCAAAATTACAAAACTAAAACCCTTTCCAATAAATTGTAAAATTAGTACTTGTTTTGGATTTTCACTTTTTTATCGATTACTGTCCGAATTTATGACAATTTCAAACCAAAAACTTCCAAATTTCATTCATTAAAAAAAGTATTTAGAATGCCCCAAATTTGGAATTCTGCATTTATGACTTATTGGAACAAACAAATATGTACAAACTAAAAGAATGAATGATCAATTTCGAAAGTTTCTACCTGCAGTTTGAAATTATACAGTTAGATACTTTTAACGATAAATTTGTACGACTTTTATTCCATTTATGTAGCTTTGAGTTAATGCAATTCTAACGTTTCCAAATTACCATCTTTTATGAGACTTAAGGCTATAGAATATATTTTTTAAAATTACTGTTTGTTCTTCTTTTCCAATGGAAATAAGAAATAGATCAATTTATTAAAAATATTTACAAGCTATAAATATAAATAAATATAAATACACTGTAATCAAATTTCTAAAAGTACATTTGCAACTTCAACATTGAAAGAAGTAAAACTCAATAAATAAAGTAAAACTACAACGAGATAATGAAATTTATGAAAAATCAACATCCAACATAAAAAAGCCACTTCAGAATCGAGTTTTCCAGGTGTTACGAAGGGGGGAATTAAAATAGAAAAGGAATTTCCCTCGAAAACAACTTTACCAATTTTAGTGAATAATATATGTTGTAATTGAGTGGATGGATGATGCACAGGATAGGGACGCGTGGCGGTCTCGGGTAGATGAGGCAATGAACTTTCGAGTTCC
>WSXT02000023.1:2193305-2203623 GCA_011762715.2 Neuroterus valhalla
CTACATACTACAGACTACTGACTTCAGACTACAGACTGCAGAATACAGGCCACAGACTACAAACTACAGACTACAGAATACAGACCGTAGACTACAGACTAAAGACTACAAGATACTGACTACAGAGCACAGACTACAAACTACAGACTACAGACTACATTCAAGAGACTTTAGGCTACAGACTACATACTACAGACTACAGACAACAGACTACAGACTACATACTACAGACTACTGACTTCAGACTACAGACTGCAGAATACAGGCCACAGACTACAAACTACAGACTACAGACTACAGACTACAGACTACAGACTAGAGACTACAGACTATATATACAACGGTATATGGATCACAGACTACAGACAATATACTGCAGATTACAGACTACAGACTATATAATACAGACCGTAGACTACAGACTAAAAACTTCAAAATATTGACTACAGAGTACGGACTACAGACTACAAACTACAGATCACAGACTACAGTTTACAGACTAGAGACAACAAACTAAAGACTACAGAAATATATTTTCCTGACTTAGGAGGGTCTCCAAACATGAAGATTTCATTCAATCCACGGAAGTCAATTTTCACAGAAAACCAATACCTTCTAATATGAAGCGAATATGCGAAAACATTTTATTTTTGTTAATCCTTCGGTGCTGAGGGGTAATCATTCGAATTTTGAGTTTAAAGATTTGTCGAGATTCCAGAAAATTTCAAGTATCAGGATGAGTTTCCTAAGATTATGAAAGACTTTTGAAGATTAAGAACGTTTACCATTGATTTTCAAATATTTCAGGGCCTATCTATAAGATTTGGAGGTTCTCATGTAACTAAAATAATTTTCGGGAATCGCAAAGTATTTTGAAATATTTTGAGGGTTTCTGAAGTATTGACCAATATTTAAAGAGATTTGCCAGCAGATATCAGAGGATTATAATAATTTGACTGGATCGCGTAGAATCAGGTAAATTTTTATGAATCAAAATGAATTTGATGGGATTTCGAAAAGATTTGGATGAATTCCAAAGAAATTAAAAAAACCTAGGGCTTAATCCATCAGTATGAATCTTGAATGAATTCAAATTAATTGATAATTATTGGAAATAAATAGAATGAGTGAATAGGAGTCTCATGAAATAGATAATAATAAACGTTGAAAATGCGAATCCACTTGATCCATTTTAAGGAGTGACTTAAAAGTGATTGCAAAATATTCCTTATGATACCAATAAGAATCAAAGGATTTCAAAATCATCCATCAGCTACAGAAAACTATGAAGCATTTAATGCAATTTCAAAGAAACGACTAGATTCCATGGGATCCCATAATTTTTCTTCCTATTTATAACAAGTATAAGAAAAATCTGAAGTTCCTCAGCGTATTTTGAATGATTCCGAAGAGTTCAAGCGCCATTGGAAATTTTTTTTTCTGAACAAAGAAATAAGTATTTATTATCATAAGAATGTAAGAAAAATTCGAGATGTGGAGGGATCGAGAGATGAGATGATGGAGCAGCGTGAAAAGGCTCACAAAGTTGGAGAAAATTAGGTTATAGACGAAAGTTGGATGTGAGGGGACCAGACCTATGAGGAATTTACTGCCTTTGACGACTTCCATAACATATCCTTCATGTTGAGAAAGGCAGTCCTGATCATGGAAGAGGTACCCTCTATTTCCTATTTTCAATCCCACAGGAACCGTGAAGACCAAAGTGAGTGACTAGCTCAAAAGTTGAAAGTTACACAATTGTCAATAAAATCGTAAATAGGAAGAAGAAAAGAGATTTCGTAAGATACTGCGTATATAGTATATAGTGAAGGCATAGTGAGACGGAAAGGAAAGGAGGGATAATTGAATACAACTTGATCGGGCTGCGCGTTTCCACCCCATTAAATCGGGTTTAAACTCTCTGGTGGGAGGGTGAGGGTTGAAAGAGAGACGGAGATAACCATCGGATCGGAGTTCTGGAGTCGTATGTGGAAGAGGAAAAGAAAAAGAAAAAGAGAGAAAGAGAGAGAGAGAGAGAGAGAGAGAGAGAGAGAGAGAGAGAGAGAGAGAGCGAAGGGGATGTTTACTGCTGCCCCAGCTGGAGGCCAATCAGTATAGCCACCCTCTTGCTAAAGGACTATACAACCATACAATAGAATCGCGCCAGCAATAGCTAAGCCGATGTCGTAGTTATATAACCGGATTATTCCTCACCCAAGAGCTACTGGTTATAGCTATAGTCAAATTAACTTCCTCGAGATTTTCAACCCTCCGATACTCTCCTCTAATCATCAGAAACTTACTCAATTGTCGTAGTCCCATTGTCGATATGAAGGCGTTCACGTGAAATGGAAACATACTAACTGTCACTGACTATTCTCCAGAGTTTTCTACGCATTTTCAAATTTTCAATACATTTCCTCATACGGATATTTCCTTCTATTCTTCTGATGATTCTCATATTATTTCCTCATATCCCCATCACTCTCCTTGATTCTCATGTTTTCCCCCTTCCCCTTTCCTTTATTTTCCTTAGTTTCTGTCATTACACCCTTACTCTCTTAACTTCCTTTCATCTCGCTCCTCCTAACACTTTTTACTTCTCATATGATTTCCTAGTAACCCCATAACTTTCCTTGATTCTGATATTTTTCCCCTTTTCTTCATTTTCCTCACTTTCTGACATAACACCCTTATTTCCTTGACTGTCTTCTATCCCGTTCCCCCTACCACTTTTTTCTTCTCGTATTATTTCCTCATAACCCAATCTCTTTCCTTGATTCTCATCTCTTACCCTTCCCCTTTCCTTCATCTTCCTTACTTTCTGATATGACAACCTTATTCTCTTGACTGTCTTCCATGGCTCTCCCCCTAACACTTTTCACTTCTCATATTATTTCCTCATACCCCCATCACTTTCCTTGATTCTCATATTCTTCCCCTTCCGCCTTTCTTTATTATCCTTACTTTTTGTCGTAATAACTTTATTATCTTGACAGTTTTCCATCCTGGTCTCCCCACCACTTTTTACTCCTCATATTATTTCCCCATAACCCCATCACTTTCCTTGGTTCTCATATTTTTACCCTTCCTCTATTCTTCATTTTTCTTACTTTCGGTCATGACGCCCTTATTCTCTTGACTGTCTTCTGACTTGGTCCCCCTTAAATTTTCTATTTCTCATACTATTTCCTCATACCCTCACCACTTTTCTCGATTCTCATATTTTTCCCCTTTCCCTTTTCTTCAGATACCTTACTTTCTGTCATAAACCCCTTATTCTCTTGACTGTCTCCCACCCCGCTTCCCCTAACACTTTTTACTCCTCATATTATTTCGTCATACCCCGATCACTTTCCTTGATTTTCATATTGTCACCCTTACCCTTTATTCATTACCCTTACTTTCTGCCGTAACACCCTCTTGACTGTCTTCTGTCTCGCTTCCCCTGACACTTTTAATTTCTCATATTGTTTCCTCATATCCCCATCACTTTCTTTGATTCTCATATTTTTTCCTTTTCCCCATTTCTTTATTTTCCTTACTTTCTGTCATAACCCTTATTCTTTTGACTGTCTTTGGTCTTTCTGTTTCTTACACTTTTTACTTCTCATATTATTTCCTCATATCCCCATCACTCTCCTTGATTCTCATATTTTCCCCCTTTCCCTTTCCTTTATTCTCCTTACTTTCTGTCGTAACAACCTTATTATCTTGACTGTCTTCCATCCTGCTCCCCTTCCACTTTTTACCCCTCATATTATTTCCCCATAACCCCATCACTCTCCTTGATTCTCATATTTTTACCCTTCCTCTATTCTTCGTCTTCCTTACTTTCTGATATGATACCCCTATTATCTTGACTGTCCTCCTCGCTCCTCCTAACTTTTTGTACTTCTCATAATATTTCCTCATATCCCCATTACTTCCCTTGATTCTCATATTTTACCCCTTTCCCTTTTCTCCATTTTCCTTACTTTCGGTCATGACGCCCTTATTCTCTTGACTGTCTTCTGTCTTGTTCTCCCTTCAACTTTTTATTTCTCATACTATTTCCTCATACCCTCATCACTTTTCTCGATTCTCATATTTTTCCTGTTTCCCTTTTCTCCATATCCCTTACTTCCTGTCATAAACACCTTATTCTCTTGACTGTCTCGCACCCCGCTTCCCCTAACACTTTTTACTTCTCATATTATTTCGTCATACCCCGATCACTTTCCTTGATTCTCATATTGTCCCCCTTACCCTTTTCTTCATTATCCTCACTTTCTGCCGTAACACCCTCATTATCTTGACTGTCTTCTGTCTCGATGCTCCTAACACTTTTTACTTCTCATATAGTTTCCTCATATCCCCATCACTTTCTTTGATACTCATATTTTTCCCTTTTCCCCATTTCTTAATTTTCTTCACTTTCTGTCGAAACAACCTTATTATGTTGACCGTCTTCCATCCCGCCCCCCCTACCACTTTTTACTCCTCATTTTATTTCCTCATAACCCCATCACTTTTCTTGATTCTCATATTTTTACCCTTCCCCTATTCTTCATCTTCCTTACTTTCTGATATGATACCCTTATAATCTTGACTGTCCTCCTCCTCGCTCCTCCTAACACTTCGTACTTCTCATATTATTCCCTTATATCCCTATTCCTTCCTCGATCCTCATATTTTAACCTTTTCCCTTTTCTTCATTTTCCTTACTTTCGGTCATGACGCCCTTATTCTCTTGATTGTCTTCTGTCTTAGCCCCCTCAAACTTTCTATTTCTCATACTTTTTCCTCATACCCTCATCACTTTTCTCGATTCTCATATTTCTCCCCTTTCCCTTTTCTTCATATCCCTTCCTTTCTGTCATAAACCCCTTATTCTCTTGAATATTATTTCGTCATACCCCGATCACTTTCCTTGATTCTCCTATTGTCTCCCTTACCCTTTTCTTCATTACCCTTACTTTCTGCCTTTACAACCTCATTATCTTGACTGTCCATGTCCTGCTCCCCCAAAACTTTTTACTTCTCATATTGTTTACCCATGTCCCCATCACTTTCTTTGATTCTCATATTTTTCCCTTTTCCCCATTTCTTTATTTTCCTTACTTTCTGCCATCGCCCTTATTCTTTGACTGTCTTTGGTCTTGCTGTTTCTTACCTTTTTTACTTCTCATATTATTTCCTCACATCCCCATCACTTTCCCTAATTCTCATATTTTTCCCATTTCCCTTTTCTCATTTTCCTTACTTTCTGCCATAAGATTTTCATTCTCTTGACTGTCTTCCACCCCGCTCACCTTACCAATTTTTTTCTTCTCATACTATTTCTTCATTCCCCCATCACTTTTCTTGATATTCATTTTTTTCCGCCATTTCTTCATTTTCCCTACTTTCTGTCATAACACCCTTGTTCTCTCGACTGTCTACCGTCTTGCTCCCCCCACCACTTATGACTTCTCACATTATTTCCTCATACCCCCATCACTTTCCTCAATTCCCATATTTTTCACCTTCCCCTTTTCGATACTCATATAATTTCCTCATATCCCCATCACTTTCCTTGGTTCTCATATTTTTCCCCTTCTGCTTTTCTTTATTATCCTTACTTTCTGTCGTCACAACCTTATTATCTTGACTGTCTTTCGCTTCGCTCCCCCTTCCCTTTTTTGATACTCATATTATTTCCTCATATGCCCATCACTTTCCTTGATTCTCATATTTTTCCCTTTTCCCCATTTCTTCATTATTCTTACTTTCTGTCATAACCCTTATTCCTTTGACTGTCTTCGGTCTTGCTCTTTCTTATACTTTTTGCTTCTCCTAATATTTCCTCATACCCCTAACACTTTCCTTGATTCTCATATTTTTTTCCTTTTTTCTTTTCTTCATTTTCCTCACTTTCTGTCATAACACCCTTATTCTCTTGACTTTCTCCCATCGCTCTCCCCTAACACTTTTTAATTTTCATATCATTTCCTCATGCCCTCATCACTTTCCTTGATTCCTATATTTTTCCCCTTCCGCTTTTCTTCATATTCCTTACTTTCTGTCGTCACACCCTTATTATCTTGACTGTCTTCCGCCTCGCTCCCCCTTCCCCTTTTTGATACTCATATTATTTCCTCATATCCCCATCACTTTCCTTGATTCTCATATTCTTCTCTTTTCCCCATTTCTTCATTTGTCTTTCTTTCTGTCATAACCCTTATTCTTTTGACTGTCTTCGGTCCTGCTGTTTCCTACCTTTTTTACTTCTCATATTATTTCCTCATATCCCCATTGCTTCCCTTGATTCTCATATTTTTAGCCTTTTATTTTCTTCATTTTCCTCACTTTCTGTCATAACACCCTTATTCTCTTGACTGTCTTTCATCGCTCTCCCCTAACACTTTTTACTTTTCATATTATTTCCTCATGTCCCCATCACTTTCCTTGATTCTCATATTTTTCCCCTCCCGCCTTTCTTCATTTTCCCTACTTTCTGTCATAATACCCTTATTCTCTCGACTGTCTCCCGTCGCTCTCCTCTAACACTTTTTACTTTTCATATTATTTCCTCATGCCCCCATCACTTTCCTTGATTCTTATATTTTTCCCCTTCCGATTTTCTTCATATTCCTTACTTTTTGTCGTCACACCCTTATAATCTTGACTGTCTTCCGCCTCGCTCCCCCTTCTCCTTTTTGATACTCATATTATTTCCTCATATCCCCATCACTTTCCTTGATTCTCATATTCTTCCCTTTTCCCCTTTTCTTCATTTGTCTTACTTTCTGTCATAACCCTTATTCTCTTGACTATCTTCTGTCTCGCTTCCCCTAACACCTTCTACTTCTCATAATATTTCCTCATACCCCCATTACTTTCCTTGATTCTCATATTTTTCGCTTTTACCCTTCATTCATTTTCCTTACTTTCTGTCATGACACTCTTATTCTCTTGACTTTCTTCCGGTTTGCTCCCCCCAAGACTCTCTACTTCTCATATCATTTCCTTATACCCCCATCACTTTCCTGAATTCTCATATTTTTTCCCTTCCCTTCACTTTTTCTCTTCCCTACGACGTTTGTACACATGACCATTACCATAAAGGTACCTGCCCAGGGCTACAAAACTTCAGAATATAACCAGATTATTCCTCACCCAAGTCAGATACGCTATGACTACAGTCGAACTTCCTCGAGATCTTCAATTTTCCAATACTCTTCTTCGATCATCAGAAGCCCACTCAATTGTCGTTTCGAGCATATTTTTTATGATGATCTCCATATCTGTTTTTTTTTCTGATGAATGAAGAAATTGAAGAAGGATGCTGCAAGGGTCCACAAATAAGGTTTTCGTAGCCTTTTAAGTAGTTAATAAAGTCGTTCAAATGTCCGCCTTTCATCCGGCAGACTTCCTCTGAATTTCCCACTCCCTCGATTTCCTTTTTCTGCTACCCCTGATACTCCCTGATACTCCCTTCTCTTCATCACATCTTGCTTCTTATCATTTTCCCCCGTCCGCCTATTACTTTCTCTGATTGTCATTATTTTCCTCATAGTTCTCTTATTTTCCATTAATTCTCTCGAATTGCTTCCTTACACGACGCACAGACGCACAAACTTCGTCATAAGGGTTTCTGACCGAGGCTTGGAAATCTTGAATCATCATCAGAATCTTACTTATTTTTCGTGGTCCCAGTATTGTAATGAGGGCGTTCACGTTAGGAGAGAATATACCAAATGGGTCACAAAATACTTTTTGGAGCAAGCTACCTTTTTTCAAATGTGAATCATATTGATCATTCTAAAAATGTTGAATCTTTTCCCTCTCGTTGTCTCATAACCTCTCCTTATTTTCCTTTTCCCAACTTTCCTCTTCTTTTTCTTATTCCCTACACATCTCTTCATAATAGCACATGCTCCTAACTTTCCTTTTCCAAACGACGCGACGTCTTGAGACTTGACTCTTATCATAAGCGTTTCTGCCTAGGCCTGAGGAATACTTGAAGAACCTCATGTTTGAGATGATTCCAGGTTTCATACTTTCGATACAATTCCCATTTTTCTCGAGTTCCTTTATAATAGCAATAGAGTTCTATCTTAGCGGACAAAGCAACAAAGTACTATCTCAATGGCAATTCAAAACGATACAATCTCCGCGGCCAGAGCGAGAAAGTACTATCTCATCGGCCAGTGCAATAAAGAACTATCTCGCCCGTCAAACTTATAATTTTAGGTTATACTCGTAGAATTTTTTTCGAATAGTTTGGTGCTTATTGCCGCGCTACAATAAACAATTCAACAGAATTCATTGGAAAAACCTCGGAGTAAGTTGTTGGCTCTACAAAGATTGTACTTTTTTCCAGAATAGAACAAATTTCCACTTGATTTATCAAGCCAAGAAACAGTTTTTCGACATAACAGTTCAATTTTCAGCCCGGAGATTCGAACTTTGAACTAAAAATGTTCAATTTTGGAGGTAAAGAGACGAATTCTCTCCAAAACAGGAAAAATTATAATTACTAACCGAGATGTTGGATTTTCACATAAAATAGTCGAATTTTGAACCTGCAGCGATGCATTTTTTTGAATAGTTCGATTTTTAAATAGAAAGGATGAGTATTCACCAAAATTTTGCGATTTGGATTCAAATTAGTACATTTTCGACCATAAAAGTTTAATCCTTCACTGAGCAGTTGCACTTCCTCGACGATGAAGATAAATTTTTAAATGATTAAAACAATGCTGAACGAAACTGGTAACTTAATCGCCAAATTGTTGGATTCTCAATAAAATTGGTGAATTCCCAACATAAAAAAGAATTTTAATGCAGAATAAAATAATTTATATTTAAACTGAAGATGATTATAATATTGGACAATATACTCTGATTTCCAACCAAATAGTTGAATTTTCTGATATTCAAACCAGATTTTAATTTAAAAAAAGAATGTTCGAATCAACAAAAGAACACGTATTTACAACAAAACAGTAAGGTCTTAAACGAGACCAGATTAATTTTTAACTGAACAATTGCATTTTCAAGTATACTGGACGAATTCGCTTCAAAAAACTTCAATTGTCAAAATAGTACATAATTTTTGATACAAATAGTTAAATTTTTAAATTAAAATGTTCAGTTATCATCCAAAAATGGAAAAAATTACATTTTTTATGTTGGAAAGGAATGCTTAGAAAAACGTCGGAATTTATTACCAAATTAATTTAAATTCAGTCTTCAAGTCCGACAATGAAATTTTCAACAAAGTAGTCCAACTTTCTATCAAGTTCATTCAATGTCCGCTGAGAAAGATTGATTCCCGCAGATTGATTTAATATTTCAAGGGAATTTTAAACAAATTAGGTGACCTCAACCAAGATAGAATAATTTTTACTAACTATTGCAATTTAAAGAGAATAGAAAAAAATTTCAATAAAACAGATCAATTTTTCGATAAAAAGAAGAAAAATTTCAAAAATGATGAGTTTCTACTCTAAAATTTGTTTATAAGCTCGTAGAAGGGAAAGTTCTACTTCATTGTTCAATTTTGAAGCCAAAAAGACGAATAATCTACGAAACAGTTCAATTTTCAACACGGAAATTTGAATTTTCTACGAAAAAAGATTTTCCAGTCAGGTTGAAAAGAAGTTCACCAAATTGTTGAATTTTGGAGTCAAAAATAATAGTTTTATGGAAAACAGTAGAAATTCGAACCCGAAAATATTTATTCTCAAGAAAAAAATAACGCTTTAAACGAGTGCGCTTGTAAGTCCCGCTGTCATTTTTGGGTTTTGAATATGAATTCTGTTGAATTTTTTTCGTAGGGGCGGCAATAAGCCATAAAGCATTAGAATAAAAAACTCCAGGTGAATAACTTGAGAGTATAAATTTGACGGACGAGATAGTACTTTATTGCACTGGCCGCAGAGATAGTATCGTTTTGAATTGGCATTGAGATAGGACTTTATCGCTCTGTTCACTGAGATAGTACTCTATTGCTAAGAGGCGTCGAATTTAGCTACAATTTTTAACATCATGACACTTATGGTGTAATTTTTTCAAAGGATTTCAAAGAATAGTTACTAAATAAAGAGAATATTTATGAGGTAAAGAACTTTTTAGAACATCATAATAGAATAAGGCATATTTAGGAAAATTTTGAAAATTTTAAGTGATTCCGAAAGTTCTCATCAAGTTTTATCTAGTCTTCTTCTTCTTTATTCATAATGTGTCCCCTAAGGGTTTACATGGCCTCCGTCTCTTTACATACATAATTTTCTTCTTTTCTCTTAGCCTAACTTATTTTCTAATATATACATATATACACAAAGTACGA
>WSXT02000023.1:2203723-2220321 GCA_011762715.2 Neuroterus valhalla
TCCTTTTCCCCCCCCCCCCCCCCCCCCCATAGTCCTTCTAAACTCCGAAATTATTAGTTGAACGAGTTCTGTTTAAAATACCTATGGGTAAATGGTAAAAGTTTTATTAAAGGGATAGTTTCTTTAATTCAAGAAGAATATTTTTCTGAGTCTAGCAAAAAATCTGCCCCCACCTCGCGATTTTGTTTATCTATAAAATTTTGAGGAGAGGAAATTATTGTGATATTTCTGTGCCAATATGTTCTAAGAGGTGGCAAAATAGTATTCTCGCATAGTTGATTTCAAACTTGGACATCTTATGTGAAAAAGTGGTAAAGTAATTTATATGACAAGGTTTTTTTTTCTGATGAACTTACAATCATAATAATTTTGTGATCCATTATAAAAGAAGGCAATGAATCGCGAAGTGGGATTGTTCTATGTGTTTTATTTATATTCTTCTTCCCGCGGATTTCTTACAGGCGTTGTTGTAACCTGCGTTGAAGATAGGCGGAGTCGACTTCCACCAATCGTTACTCTGCACCGCCCACGTTTCAACCGTTCCTCCCGTTCAGCTTACCGCGAGTGCCGTACATATTCGCGGTACTGCCGCGTTTCCATCTCCAGCACGGATTCTTGATACTTTATCAGTAACGTAGACAACTCACAATCAGTCTGATATCTGCGACGCAGTATCTCTTTGACGCCTTTACCCTTGCTACAATTAACGAATTTCTAGAATTGTGATGACTTATTCTATTTTAGAAATCATTCTTCATTAATTATTCAGTTTTTTTCATACATTCATTCTTCCTCAAGTATATTTATCTTAAAAAATCGTCAATATTATAGCAATACTTCCTTATTTGAATATCCGTGGAACCTCAAGGGGATTTTTACATAAAAATGCAACCAGTAATACATTGAAGTTATCGAAAAGCTCTTGAACAGGGGTAATGTGCCCCTGTAAGAGATCTTCTTTACACTCTTTTGTGTTAAAGGTTTTCGAGTTGCATTAACTTAATGTTTGAAGTAGAATGAAGGCACAAAGTTTGAACTTTGTTGTATTAAGGGTCTGCTAGGAAAAATATAGAAATCTTGTGAGACCTTCAGTACATCAATCGATTCTTAAAATAAATAACTATTATAAATTTCTGTACAAGAAAATTGTTTAGCTCAGATTCGAATAGCTTCTTCAAATTTAAAATAACTTGAACCAGAGGTTCTGGAAAGTCTAGTTACAGCCAGAGTGCAACCAATAACAATAAGGGCAATTGTTAGGAAAGGGAGAGGTGTGGCTGAACTAGATCTCGTCTAGAATATCAGCATGTCCCCCCTTTCTTTCATCAAGACAGCTGAAAGTTTTTTCGTTCCTCGCTGAAAGTTCCTCGTTTGTGACACAGTTACCTCGCCTTAATATTTTCGAAACTTAAAATGTATGTTCATATAAGTGCAAGAAATTCCTAAGGAGACATAAAAGCTAGTTTCAATTTAAAAGGAATGTTTTTCGCTTTTATCTTATCGATTCAACTGAAATATGTTGGAGCTCCAAATCAGAGTGTTTAATTGATCAAAGTCATTTCGATATTCAAAACTTTTAGAATAAGCCTAGACAAATTATTCCTATATTTCAAACAAAATTTGTGACCAATTGGAAATTTTTTTATCCTTTGTTACAGGAGGTTACAACCACCTTCGTAGCCCAGTGTGCCAGGATGACAGTCAAAGAGAAAATTCTCCACCCCCTCACAATCATAGTAATCAACCTCCAAACAATTCTCATTCAACCACCCCTAGCAGCAACTCGAACAACAATAACAACAATAACAACCCTAATACAAACAGCGCCTACATCCATTTACGAAATTTAAACCAGCTCAAAACGGAATGTAAGTATTTATCAGAATTGTATTGTTAATTTAAAAATAAATGCAGATAAGAACCAACAGGCTGTCACGATTATGATTAGTATAGTCCCTTTCTTGTCTCTGCGGAAGAAATTTAAAACTGCAGCGCTGATCGCCTTTCGCCCAATTGTTGATTTAAATATCAAATAAAAATTTTTTTTTTAGATTTTTAAGAATCTTTTTGACACAAAGGAACACAATTTTTGGAATGGTGAAAAAATTAATCTCTTCCTCATCTTTGTTTTTTTCGAGATTCCCAGATCAGGATCAGGGTGGCGATTTGGCGTACGATTTCAAATTTCCGGTAATTTCCCGGTTTTTCTCGATCAAGTTTCCCAATTTTCCTGGTAAACTAGAAGTAACATATTCATGTTTGTCGCAAAACGCAAAGATTTATTTTAATTCATGACGTTCATTATAAACATTCTTTAAAACAACAGAACTAGCATTGCAAAATTAATTAATTTTGAAAAGAATACTAAAAATTTCCATAGAAGCATGCCATTTGATTACAAAAATTGGAACAATTCAACTGACAATTGACAAAAATCAATCAACGATAACAAAAATAATACCTTCTCTGATGCGAATGTAAAAACTGATTTCAAACAAGATAGCTGATTCTTCAGCCAAAGCGATGAATTTCCGAACAGCATTATGAATCAATTATTAACCATGGATGTGAATATTTAAACGAGAAGATCCATTTCGAATAAAAAGATTAATCTTGTATCAAAAAATACAATCTTCAACAAAATAGTTGAATCTCGAACTGGGAAAATAATTTTTCTGAACCAAGAATGAAGCAGTAACATTTTTAGTTTAAAAAACTGACTGCAAACCAAACAAGAGAGTTTTCAAGTAAAACAAAGAATCTTCAACTGTAAGAGTTGAATTTTCAAACAGAAACCAAAATTTGAATACTGGAAAAAATTGATGTTCAACCAAACAAATGAATTTTCAACTACGACTATGAAATTCTCAATTTGAATAAGTTGAATTTTCAGATTGAAAAATAAATTTCTTGTAACACAAAAAACTAACTCGAACAAGTTCTTACATTTTCAAACAAAATACTAAATTTTCGAAAAAAAATGGTTAATTTTCAATTTTAGTAGTTGAATGTCAAATCAGAGAGACAAATTTTCAACTGAGATAGTTACAACTTTGACTAGATAATAATTTTCAACCAAAAAGTACAATTTTTCAATAAAATGGTTGAATTTTGGATTATAAAAATAGTCATCTTCAACCAGCAATGGAAAACGAACAATTTGATATGAAAAATAATGTTTTAACCAAACATACGTGTTTTCAACAAGATGTCGTTTCGACTGAAATGAGAAATATTTAACTTTATAACTGGAATTAAATTTCGAAGAAAAAAATAATTTTCCAGCAAAAAACAGATTTCTCATTAAAATCTGTGAATTTTCAACGAAATACTTGAATTTTCAATTCAAAAAGACAAATTTTCATTCAAATTATTGAATTTTCAGTTGATGAAATTAATTTCCAACCAGACTGATGAATTTTAAGGTAAAATGATGACGAATTTTCCTCAAAGTGTATACATTCTCAAAGAAATAGTTAATTTTTTCAAAATCAATGTTCAAATAAATGCTCAAAACTTTCACCAAAAAAAGATTAATTGATTTTCAACGAAATAATCATATTTTTAACCAGAGGTAAATTTTGAATTTAAATAGTGCACCCTCAACAAAAAAAAATTTAATTTACCATAAAAGAGTTTAAAATTTAACCAAGTAGTTGATTTTTGAACTAAAGAAGGATGAATTCGCAATAAACAATGTAAATAAGTTTTTTCTATTATAATTCAGAAATATTTCTTCTGCGAAATACTATTTCTACTCTAAAAACTGCTTGAAGAAATTTCTTCATTGGAAATTTGAGAAGAGAAGACTTTCAAATTGTGACGAATTTTAAATTGTAAGAGCGATTTTTTAAAACTCCACTCTTCTACATCCGAATTATAATTATTTTGAAAAAGTTCCCTATCCATGTAAAAAACTTCATGTTTTTCCTTAAACTCCCTGCCCTTGAATAGAAAGAATAACATTTCTTGAGATCTCATCAATTCGATTATCAAACTTGAGTTGGCTCAAAAAACTCAAAACAAAAAATTTGCAAGTATTTTATTATAATGGAAAAAAATAAAAAATCTGTCTCTTATAAAGTATTGATATATTCAAAAAGTTTTAGAATCAGACTAAAGGAATGTACATTCTTTCAATGGAATGATAAAATCTCTTTTTGGTTTGTAACAAAAATAATTCGTATTTTCACGATGAAGCTCTTAATTTTCTGGGTTGAGTCAAGTAACTTCCTGGTTTTTTTTATCGAATTCCTGGTGATTTCCCGGTTTTTCGCGGTCAATAAAATTCACGGTCATATCCCGGTCGAGTCGCCACCCTGAGTATCTGAATTCCTTACTTTTTTGGCCTTCTATTTATAATTTGATTTGCAAAACAAACCCAATAAAATGTCAAACTATGTACTACTGACAAGCCATTTTTGTTGATTTGATACTGTTGTTCTGTCGCAAATTCATATTCGAAAGAACAATTTACCGAAAGGAAATCAGCCCCACAGTTTCACATTTTGCCCGCTGAGTCAAGCTGGAAAACAACTGTCTATAGGGTACGATGAGTGGTGTGGCATACCCCTGATACGAACAAATGAAGACAAGAAAGATTTAATGAAATTCTTCCAAGTTATAATTAACTATTCATTAAAGTGTTCTTGTCTTATAAGACGTGAAAGGTTCAACCTTGGCGTAATGCATTTTTGAGTTTCTCATAAATTGAGTCTAATGGATTGTTTTTGTCGAATAGCAAACTACAGCAATCACCACATAACGGAACACTTGCAAGGCGGTGGAGGTGGATTGTCCAGTGGCGGAGACCTCGGAACGGGAGGCAACGAGGTTGACCTCCGGGTCAACAACGCAACCTCCGAGAGCTACATGACCCCGGCACACTATTCCGGTTATGATGAACCCTCGGAGTATCACAACTTACCGCAGGATCATCAACCTCCTCATCCCTACAACCTCGATGGATCTCCAGAATTCTACAGTGCCAGTGGCATTCAGCTGGAGCCAAAGTACCAGCCCCCTGCCTTCAAAAACTACTCCCGAGGTGAATATCCTTCTCCTTATCTCTCGAAAATGAAGTTCTTGATAAATTAGAATCCTGACGATGAGAAGAATTGAGGTTCTTGATCCAAGAACCTGATATAGAATTCTTTTCTGTAGGGCTCCTGAATCTGAAGCCTTAATTCAAACCTAAAACATTCAAATTAGCACAGTTAATTACCGATCAGATGCAGAGGCTGAAACTTCTTTGTTAATGAATCCATGTTTGATGGATTGCAGGTCGTTATCATGAAGGTTATAGCGAAGGTTACGGACAGTACGATGGAGCATCATTCCAAACGGTACCTGGAAGCGGAAGTGGGACTGGAGGCGGAGGAGGTGGTGGAGTAGGTGGAGGAGAACAATGGGGATCGATGGGTCCTCTAAGCGAGCACCTTCAACACCATCCCGCGTTCCTAGCTGGGCTCGGACCTCGGGATTCCTCAAATCCTCATCATCCCTCAGCCATTGGCAACAATCCCGACCAGAAGCCGCTGCTCCAAAGCGCAATGCTTGCTGGTTACACAGGTATGTTCTATTATCCTTTATTTGTACATAGAATACCTGTTAAGGTTAAAATAGCTGTTTGTGACACAAGTGTGCAAAATGGGCGATTGCCGACGAGTGAAAATAGCTGAAGGCAAATGCTGCAATCAGTGCAATCATATTTGTATCAACTGCCTATGCGTACGTGTATCAGACGTTCTTTTGCAACAATCGGTCAAGAAAATTATTGAATAATTTTTCTGCACTCTAATATTTTGTATTTTTCCGGTGTGCAAAGTTACTTATGTCTAAAGTGTGTCAATATTAGTCTCCAGGGTGGCGATTTTGCAGACGATTTCAAATTCCCGGTAATTTCCCAGTTTTCCCGGTCATGTTTTTCAATTTTCCCGGTCAACTAAAAATAACCATGCATGTTTGTCGCAAAATGCAAATATTTATTTCAATTATGACGTTCATTATGAACACCCTTTAACAAAACAGATCCAGAATTGCAAAATAAATATATTTTTTTTAAATACTCAATTTTTCCACGAAAAAAATATCATATTTTTTACAAAAGTTGAAACAGTTAAACCTAAAATTGAAAAAATTAATTTACGATACAAAAATATAATGTTTTAACCAAATAATTGAATTTCAAAGTAAAAAAATAATCATATTCAACCAAAAATGGAACAGTAACATTTTTAGTTTAGAAAACCAATTTCAAACCAAGCATACGTGTTTTATACTAAAAAAAAAAAAGAATCTTTAACTAGAAGAATTAGATTTTCAAACAGATAAATTAACTTTCACTTGAAAAGATTATTAAATGAAAATATGATTACTCAAATTTTAAATTGAAAGAGAAAAAAAATGTTTAGCTAAAACAAATAGATTTTTGAAAGTTACTATGGAATTTTCAATTGGAATAAGTTAAATTTTCAGTTAAAAAAATGACTTATAACAAAAAAAACTATCTTTCAACAAACGAAAAAAAACTGCCAAACAAATTATTACATTCATGCGTAAAATGACGAAGAATCAAATGAAATTTTAAATGTTCAACGGAAGTAGTTGAATTTTCAACCAGAATGACGAATGTTTAACTGGAATGATGAACATTTAACATTTAACAAAAATGGGATGGTGACATTTTTGGCTTGAAAAATTAATTTAAAACCAAACATTAGAGTTTTCAACGAGATGATGTTCGATTAAAATGGAAAATGTTTGACTAATATAACTTGAATTTTTAACCGCCAAGAAAACTTTTTGAAGAAGAATATTAACTTCCGAAGAAAAAGATAATTTTCTACAAAAAATGGATTTTTCAACAAGATATGTGAAGTTTCAACGAGATAATTGAGTTTTTAATTCAAGAAGACGAATTTTCACCGAAATGTCGGATTTAGAACTAGAAAAAATCAATTTTTCACTGAAAATGAAACAGTTGAATTTTCAGTTTATGTAATTGATTTTCAACCAAACTGATAAATGTTCAGGTGTAATGATAAATGTTCAAATGAATAGATGTATTTAGAACAAAAAAATGAATTTTTGGCCACGAAGATTAATTTTCTACAGAAAAGACAAATTTTCCACGAAGTTCATTCTCAAATAAATAGTTTAATTCGCAAATTAAAGAATCAACGTTCAACTAAATACTTGAATTTTTATCAAAAAAAAAAAATTTATTCTTAACAAAGTAGTTACAATTTCAACCGGAGGTGAATTTGCAATGAACAATGTAAACAAGCTTTCTTTACTAATTCAGGGATATATATATATAAGAAGGAGAAACAAATAAAACGTGAATAATACATTTTTTCGAAAAAATGAAGTTTATTATTATTTCTGTAGGTTTGGGTCAGCAAAAAAAATCTAACAGAGTAACAAATTTGCGAACCGCTCTTCTTATTATGGAAAAAGAAGAAATTCTTCCTCTCATGACGTATATATATATATATATTCAAATATTTTGAGAATCAGATTAAAGGAGTGTTACATTCTTTAAATTAAATAATAAGAAATCTTTCTGATTCATAAAAAGAAAGCGGTCATTTCTTGTATTTGTTCGGTAGGACTTTTAATAGTCTAGGTTGAGTCAAGTAAATTTCCTGTATTTTCTACCCTGTTCTCGCACAATCTTAAAAAATTGGTTGAAAATTTACACTCTTCACACTTACTTCCTAAAAGTTTATTCTTGTGAGCATTGATGAGGGTCTCTAAACTAAATTGCATTCTTAAAAAGTTGTGAAAGAATAAAGCTTTGTGCAAGTGGATTTCGATGAAAATGTGTTCAAAGTTATCTTTCTGATAAGTTTCTCTTTTGTATTTCAGGAAGTGGTCCATGTTTCACGGGCTCTGGTCCTATTCAGTTGTGGCAATTTCTGTTAGAACTTCTCACAGACAAGTCTTGTCAAGGCTTTATATCGTGGACCGGCGATGGATGGGAATTCAAACTCACGGATCCTGACGAAGTAGCTCGTCGATGGGGAATCCGGAAAAATAAGCCCAAGATGAACTACGAGAAACTTAGTCGTGGCTTACGATATTACTACGACAAGAATATTATACATAAAACTGCCGGCAAGCGATACGTCTACCGCTTTGTTTGCGACTTGCAGAGTCTCCTAGGGTAAGCCTAGAATTTTTTAAATCCATTTCCTCACCTTTACAATAAATTCTCAGCACAGTTTTGTGGTTTTGTAGCAGTGACTAATAGTTATCTGTCTGTTTGCAGATACAGTCCCGAAGAATTGCACGCAATGGTGGACTTGAAACCTGAGAAGAAGGAAGAAGACTGAGAAATCGTTGCAGAACGTGCACTGAACGTTTAAGAACTGTGTCACTGACGAATGACTATCCCAATCTTCGGTATCTAAAGAACAAAAAGAAAGTGAAGTGCAAGTGGGTACGAAAGAAGCGACATTTCAAACTGGAGGACCAGTTGAGCGTCTTCGTTAAAACACATTGAAAATGAATCGGTCGTATGTACCAAAGACAGGGTCCGCATACCATTGGTGCCTAAAAAATTGTAACGACTAAATTGTGAATTTGTTCTTAAGTGATTATTTGCCACACAAGATTTTAGAGGATATTTATAGGAATAACTCGACAATTTATACATATTATATATATATTATACATATATATTTTTAATGTTACGTGATTTCTAAGCACCGTGGCATCGAATCATCGACGATGCATCTAAATTATTTATGTCGCATCAGTTTAACATGTGTGTTATATCTCGTTGATAGATGACACGATATGTGATTGTTATTTACTCTAATTTTACTACAATAAATCATTATACCTTAATGCCGGTTTTTAATTTGAGAGTTATTTATTTATTTAGACCTGTACCCTTCTTTCAATATGAGTAACTGTTTTTAAACTTATAGTGTCGAAAGCAAGGGTAAAGCCCGATTAGATTCTAGATATATCAATTTGAATAATAATGGAATATTTTTTAGGAAAGTATGTGAAGCAAATTAGATGAATAAATGGTCCAGGTTTGAACACAAATTTTATCCTATTGATGTATGTAGAATATTTCTTGACAAAGTTTCATTCTTGTCAAATGTATCATTCTTGCGAAATTGTCAAAGTTTTCGATCTCCAGTTTTAAAGGGCTTTTGTCTATTTTTGAAAACTGTATGGCATCATTCGTTCCTCTCAAATTGAAGAAACGTATATGAATGTGTAAAACAAATATTGCGATTATTGCATGTACTACTGATGATTGATCACGTTCCGTTAAATTTTGGTCACATAGTTTTATTTTGAATACCCAATTTATTTAATTTTGAACGCAAAGCGCGATTTTCGCAATGAGAATATAAGTATCGAAACCGTACAAGGGGGAAAATGTTCATGAAACTTTACTGAACTTCCTTCGGTAAACCTGGGACATAAGGGCGCTTTGAGATACAGTTTCATTTGTAGTTCAGTGAAGTGAAATTCGGTTGTACTTCATTGACGGATATGGAAGTGTGCCAAATTGAAACAAATATCTTCCGAACTTTACTTCAATTCATACCGTTTTTCGAAGTTAAGATGTAAAGTATATAAAAATTGTAGATAAAGATTACTGATCAGTTTGATAAGCGCGGTCGAGGACAGGGCAGAAAATGAAAGCAGGTTTTCAGGAAGTTTTAAATGAATCACTGAAGCTTGGAAAACTTGAACTAAAAGTTCGATGTAGCGTCAGCTCCTGTAGATGAAAAAAATGCGATAAACGAACAAAATTAATAAATTTCTCCTTAAAATCTTTGCAAATAAATGACTTCCAGTTTTATATCTTCAAAATTAACTAAAAAAAACATGATTCGTTATTACACTATTTTAACGTGTAAAACAACATTTCGAATGCATGGAATTTCGATTGAAAATCTTGACAATCGAAGAATTCTTGATTGAAAATTCATAAACTGAAATTAATTTTAGTTTGACATCTCGAAAACAAATAATTTTTATTCTGAAGTCTTCAGAATTGAATTATTCTAAAGAAAGCTTTTGCAATAATATATTTTTAAGCTGCATACATTAACATTTAAAAATTAGTGCATTTTTTATTGTGGATCATAAAAATGGAAGAATTTCAAATCGAGAATCCATAAAATTGAATGGATTCTAATTTCACATTTCAAAAACAAATGATTTCCAATTTAGAGTTTTCAAAGTTGAACTATTTCAAAAGAGCCATTTGAAATAACATCATTTTAAACTTCATACAACATTTTTATTTGAATAATCTTGAATTTTAATTCACGAAAATTGAAGATTATTTCCAAATGCTAACGTATGAAATTGAATTAATTTTTATTCTTTTCCCTCGGAATAAAAGAATTCTCAATTTTAAATCTTCCAAATCTCACTATTACAATTACAATTATGAATAAAATTACAAAGGGAGCAGTACAAATGACATTGCTTTAAACTGTCAAAACTCCCAATAAATGAATCTTTGATTGTAAGTCTTGAAAACTTGATCATCTTCAAAAGAAAATCGTAAGAATTGAATAGTTTTCAATTGCCATTCTATGGAAACAAATGATGTTCATTGTCAATATCAGAGTTGAGAAATTGTCCACTGTCAATTTTCAAATAAAACTACAAATTTCGAATAAAAATAAAAAATCAAATCACTTAACACTTCACAGGAATTATACAGAATTTCTACAAAGATTGAGTCTTCCCGTAGCCTGAATAGATCTCAAAGATTTTGAAACATATGATGCACATAATGTAGGATTTTCAAATATTTCTTGGGAACTTTGAAAATTGAATTAAACGAAACGAAATTCAAAGGTATTCCTAGCTATTGAAATAGCTTCATAGGATTTGAAGAAAACTTCAACGAATAAATCATATTTAATTAATAATTTAGGGGTTTCAAGTTATTGATACATATTCTGAAAGAAGAATTACGATTTCTAAAGATTTCAACAGATTTTGAAGAATTCCAAGAAGTATTCTCAAGAATTCTAAAGATTCACGAAATTCGAAGGATTTCATCCAATCTCCAAGGATTTGAAAGATTTTAAAGGATTTCAAAGATTTGTAGAGAATCAAAAATTATTTTTAAAGAACTTCAGCAAATCAGGCGAATTTATATCATTTTCAAGTGGTTTGAATTATTTTCTACTTATTATTCAATGAATCTTTACGATTACTAAAGATTTTAAGAAATTCCCAGCGATTACATAGGTTGAAAAGGATTTCCATGCTTTCGATTTATTTGAAGAAGGGATTTCTATACTTGGAACTTCAGTAATTAATTCTTCGAAAAAATCTTGTAAAGACTAGTCATCTTAGGATAAGATATACATTTTTAAAATGACAAATGTAATAATTTTTTAATTGACCAGCACGCTCTAGTTACAGATGATATAATGTTGGGGATTCATCAGGTATACCATTCTTTTTTCATTTAAAAGAATTTTTCTTTTTTTGATAGAAATATTTATTTCCAGGACACGATTCCAGCTGTGTTGAAAGATTCGCACAAAAATCCAACTCAAGAAGCAGAAAATGCTCTCGACAGTATTGGGCTGAAATCGTAAGTCTGAGGGAAAATTAGAATAATAAGTTTTATTTAGTTTGTAACCAGATAGATGTATGATGCAATCCACCATATCCAATTATGTTCGTAATTAACGGATTTGAAAGAAAATGTAACAAGCTTCACGATGGAGGTAACCATTTCTTCTATCAATTCCATAGATGAATACAAATTTTGAATATCTTAATTCAATAACTGTTCCACCTAATATCTTAGATTTCTCTGCATTGTTTATTTTGTCTATTCATAGTTTTAATATCGAAATTCCCAGTTTCATTTTCAAATGCATTTCATGAAAATCTCAAGATACCTGTTTTGAGATATTCAGAATTCGCTTCGCTCGCAAGTTTGAGCGTGCCTAGGGCGTGCGGCTTTTGAATCTCGCGCTTCGCGCTCAATGGTGATGTCACCTCGCGCTCCGCGCTCGGTTATAAATTTGCCTCGCGCTACGCGCTCGGACTTTGTAACTCCCTACAGTTGTATAAAAAGCTTGTGAAACTCAAAAGCGTAATGTCGTCTACTTTAATTTTATGAGCGTGAATTCTCGTTTGTTAAAGCTTCTTCGGCTTTAACGAATACATTCTCATCGCGTCTCTCGTGCTGCGCACTCGATCAAAGTTTGTCCAAAACGGTGGAGCAGTTTTGTTGCCTAACTTTTTTCACATGTTTTGTAGTTTTTCTAGAAATTAAATTTTTCAATATTTTATTTTATTTTTCACGATTGAAAGAAACACTACGCGTCCAATGGGAAAAATTAAAAGAAATGTACAGATATTTTTCGGGTGAATAACTTTTCTCTATTAATATTCTGTGTTAGCTTTAGTCATTTAAAAAAAAATTTATTATTCCATTTTTATAGTTATTTTTCCTGATCGAAATGAATTCATTGTATTGTTTTTTATAAATGAAGCAAAAACTACTTGTCTAGTCAAAAAAGTTAATTTTACCAAATTTGTAGATCTTCTTTTGGTGCACAAGTTTAGTTCATTTATATTTTCACGTAACTCAAATAGTTTGACCAAAAAATAAATCTTTCCATTTTCATTATTCTTTGCGTATGACCGAAATTGAATTTTCGATTTTTCGAGAAAACTCGAAAAGTTGTAAAGATCATGCTGGAGGGCTCCCAAAAAGAAACATTTTTTTCTCTTCAAACTTTTTTTATATCTTGCGTTGTTTTGCTAAAAGCTGTCATTTTCGTGTATATTTTCGAATTTTGGAAGTGCCAAAACTCTAGCAATTTTGTTTTTTTCCAAAAAAATCATGAAGATAAATTGTTTCATTTTTAACCTACTACAAAAAACCTTACTTACGGTTTCTAAGTTTCGGAAAAGGTCCAAAAATTTTTTCGAAATTCTCCCCCTCTTTGATTTTTAATCCAATCAATCTTGCGTTATAGAGGATACAACTTCTTGAGTTTTCTCAAAAAATCGAAAATCCCAATTTTGATCGTGCAAAGAATAATGAAAAATAATTTGTGAACTCTATAACTTTCGAAAGATGATCATATTCGATCGTGCTTTGGCATTCATTTTGAGGGACCAAAAATAAAAGTCCATTCCATTGGCCAGCTATATTGGATCAAAAATAAAAGAGAGAGAGAGCATTTTGAAAACTTTTTTGGACTTTTTCTTTCAAGACTCAACAATTTCAATAACGATTTCTTGTAGCACGTAAAAAGTGAAACAATTTATCCTAATCATTTTTTTCCGATAAATTAAAATTGTCAGAGTTATTGTATTTCCAAAATTCGAAAATATAAAAGAAAATGAGAATTTTTAGCCAAATACCTTAAGATAGAAAAGAGAGTCAGGGAGAAAAGATGTTTCTTCTTTGGAGCCCTACAAGATCGTGAGTACAACTATCTGAATTTTCTCAAAAAATCGAAAATTCCAATTTTGATCGCACAAAAAAAATGAAAAATAATCTTTTAACTTGATAACTATCGAAAGAATGATCATATTCGATCGTGCTTTGGCACCCATTTTGAGGGGCCAAATATGCAAGTCGAGTTTGTTACCAAGCTATTTTGGATCGAAAATGAAAGAGAGGGAGCGTTTTGAAATTTTTTTGGATTTTTGACCCAAGATTCAAAAATTGTAAGTACGGTTTCTTACAGAACGTAAAAAGTGAATGAAAAATAGAAAGATTCATCTTTTGGTCAAACTATGTAAGGTGCGAAAAAATGTTAAGAGTAAAAATCATTCATTTTAAAAAGACCTATAAACTTTATACATACAATTTTTTCATAAGTTGCGTAGTTTTTGTTTAATATTGTGAAGAATGTTACCAAAATTGAAAATTTCGATTTTCGAGCAAATCTATGCGAGGTATAAAAAAAAATGAAAACTACAGAAATTATTTACCTTAAAAAAATCTACAAATTTACTGTTGACTATTTTTTGATGAGACGAATAGTTTTCGTTTTAATCGCGATAACGCACTTACAAAAATAAAAAATTTTAACACCTCAATAAGGTGTATATTTTTCGTTTTAATCGTGATAACGCTTTTCAAACAATGTAAATTCAATTCGCTAGCCAAATTATGCGAGATGTAAATATCAGTGGCGAGTATTGTAATGAGAATGTGTTCCTTGAGGCCAGTTAGGCCTTAAGAAAACTAAATATAAGAAAAAATTTCATCAATAATCTTCATAGAAGTAGAGGTTTTCAGCAGTTTTGCAATATTTGCAACTCTGTGTATGCATTACATGCACTGTAAACTGAATCAAGCACGTATGAAGCCGAGCGCGAGGTGAAAAACAAACCGAGCGCGTAGCGCGAGATAAATACATTATCGAGCGCGCAGCGCGAGATTTGAATGACGCGCGCCCTAGGCGCGCTTAAACTTGCGAGCCAAGCGAGCCGCGCGCAAAGCGCGCGATGAGAATGTGCCCGCACGGCGGGCAGATTTTTTTTGTTTAAATTTTTATTGCATCAAATGATTTTGTATTTATACCGATTTTTTACTGTCATTTAGTACATTAACACTTATTATACATCAGTTAAAATTCCCCTTAGGACTCAATTATTTATTCATTTATGAATCCCTAATTAAATTCTTTTTTCCCCGGAATAGGCTGAAAGTTCAGCATAAAATGAACCCAGGATAAAGTCATTCTGTCAATTTCGCTTCTCATAGAGGAAGCTTTGTAAAAGTGACATTTCGGAATTTTCTCGATTCCGTTTCATTAAGCGTTAATCAATTCATAAATGTCAAATTCAATGCCGATAGCTTGAAATCCGTTGTAGATTGCACAGGAAGATCAAAGGATAAAAAGTGATTTACCATTGAAATAACCAGTATACGAAAAAAACTCAACATCAACTTAATTTTTCTGACCTGGACGGAACCATTTGACATCAGCTGAAAAAGTGATTCAGTTGAAAAGTCATTCAGGTTAAAATTCAGGGGTAATCTTAGCATTCCAATAATAAATATCGTCGGAAAATCAAACACTGCTAATTATTCATTTTACCCTGGCCGATCTTTATTTTTGGCTTGCTGCAATTACCCAGGCTTTCTGGCTGAATCAATTTTCAGACTTTGTTTTCTCTGCATG
The DNA here is from genome assembly GCA_011762715.2 of Neuroterus valhalla. Lineage (NCBI taxonomy): Eukaryota > Metazoa > Arthropoda > Insecta > Hymenoptera > Cynipidae > Neuroterus > Neuroterus valhalla. The sequence goes on from WSXT02000023.1 coordinate 2,218,891, forward strand.
ATACTAACTTATTATCCCCACTGCTATCACAAATCTGATACAAGGATTGCCAAAAATATACATCCAATTTTCTGAGGACTCTATAATATTTTCGGCACACAATCGTGGCCCTCATCAGTGAATTTTATCAAATCTGTGAAAATTACATAACTTCTTGCGTGTACTTTTTGGTTAATATCGCAGTTGTAAAAATCGCACAGAATTAAAAATTAAAAATTAAAGTTTTGTTTCGCTTTTGTTTTTCCTGTCTGATATATCGACAATTAATAATAATTATTCCTGAATTATTCTTTATAAAATATTCTTTTTTTAAGTAGCGAAGTACATAAGTACATTTAAGAAAATTGTTTTTAAAGTTGTCAAAAAACATTATCGTCAAATACCTCTTTTGATTATTTTTTAAAAAATGTTGTAGGTTTTTATTATGGCAAACAAATTTCTCAATGACAGTTTTACGAAAAAAAATTTTTTCTGTGTCAAAAAGCGAGAAAACGCTTTCTTTGGTACTTCAGCGCCATCTATTTATTGCAATTTTCATTGCAGTATGCCAACCCAATGAGTAAAGTTGTAGAAAACATTGCCTGAAACATTTTTTGTCCTTACAAATTTTCTCAAAAACCTGCCATTTCCGAGATATATCAAATCCAAAAACTTTCTGAGTTTTCTCAAAAACCCGCTCCTAAACGATCCCGCATTTTTCAGGTCAAGCTTTTTGAATACTCTTCTAGTGATTTCCGCAAAAAAATGTTTTATGGTATTTTTTCCCCAAAGATTTGACATATCGACTGTACTAATTAGCTTATTCCTATGATTATCAGTTGCCTAATTTAGATAATCGGAAAAATATAATCAATTTGTAGTTTTTAATTAGTCATTTTTCCACACAGTTCTTACTTCAGACAAATTTATTATACCTTATGGATTTTTTGAGAAATATGATGATGATTCAACTCACAGATTTAACCATTATTTCCTGAAATAATGGTTGCCTTCATATAAAACGTCAGCAGAAAACGTGTATATTTCTTGATTTTTTACAAAAATGCAGACAGACGCACTTCGTGCATTTTATTCTGTTCAGCGCTATCCTAATTATTTATTTCTCGTACGTTCGAAAGATCTTGTATGATAATAATTAAAAATAAAACTATTAAATTAATCTTGCTCATAAACGTGGTATACTTAGTGTAAAAAGCAAAGGTTTCCAAAAAGAAAGAATCATTTCCTAAGAAAAAATATAAAGTTTTAACAAAATAGTCATATTTCAAAGTAAAAAATCTGCCGGCTGCGCGGGCACATTCTCATGGCGCGCTGCACGCGCGGCTGGCAAGTTTGAGTGCGCCTAGAGCGCGCGTTATTCGGATCTCGCGCTTCGCGCTCGATAATGTATTTACCTCGCGCTACGCGTTCGGTTTTTTTACACCTCGCGCT
>WSXT02000023.1:2226813-2239486 GCA_011762715.2 Neuroterus valhalla
ATAATTTATGGTTTCCATACCTTTTTTGAAGCCCGTTTGGTTATGTGGTATACTTTCTTTACCTTCCACTTGTCTTTCTAGTCTCTTTCCGAGTATACTTCCATATATAGCCTACTGACATGAGCGTGATACCCCCATACTCCTCTACCTTACTTCTCTCTCCCTTCCTAATCAATACCAGCCCTGTTTTCCATCTTTCGGCCCACCCTTCGCCTCTCCAGACCTTTTTGTAAATCTTCCACATCTCTTCTTTCAACCCTTTACCGCTATATCTCAGTGCTTCATTCTGCAAGCCATCTCCACATATTGGTTTTTTTCTTTGAGTTTCCTAATTGCGTTAGTTATTTCTTCTTGACTAATCTTATTCCCACTGTCTTCCTCTTCTTCAGCTGCATTTCTTCCCTCGCCCCTAACTCTATTTACTACGCCCTCTAGCAAAGACTTGACATATTTTGTCTATTCGTCCATTCCGGCTCCCTTATTTATTCCCTTTCTTCCCCCTCATTTCCTATTTAGACCTTCCGATTCCCTCCCTTTCCTTATCATTTTCTCGACTTCTTCCATGTATCTTGCCTTCTGCTCCTGTCATTTCCCGCTCAACATCGTTTTGTCCACCCATTTCCTTCTATTGAGTTCCATTTTCTCCAATTCCCCCTTCCTCCTTTTTAATTCCCAACACTCGTTCTATTACTTCACTCGCACATTCCATTTTCCCCCTTACCTGCCATTTCTTTCCTCCTCCTGCTTCGAACCAGGAACCGAGGTAGCAGAACTCCTCCACTAACTCCACCATAACGTTATTCATTTTCCATTCATACTCATATCTCTGTTATCCTTTCTATCAGACCGTCATCTATACCCTTTTCTTTCATGACCTTCCAAAGGACTCTTCTGTTCACGGAATCAAAAGCTGCTCTAAAATCCACGATCAGTACAAGCTTCCCTCTCTTCCGACACAAGTTTCTATTCACCAAATAATTGAGCACATATCTATGGTTCCCATAGCTTCTCCAAAGCCTGATTGGTTATGTGGTATACTTCCCTTTCCTGACACTCGTCTTTCTTGTATCTTCCCAAGTACCTTCGCATAAATATTAGAGCCTACTGATATGAGAGTGATCCCCCACACACTCATCTACCGCATTCCCCTCTACTCCCTTAATCAACGGTATTAACAGCCCTGTCTTCCATTTTTTGGGCCACCCTTCGCCTCTCCAAAACATATTGCAAATCTTCCACATCTCTTCTTTCATCCCTCCCTCGACATATTTTAGTGTTTCATTCTTCAAGCCATCTTCATCTGTTGATGTATTTCTTTTAATTTCATGTTTGCGATAAAAACCTCTTCCCAACTAATCTCATTTCAACTGTCCTCATTCCCCGCAACTGCCTTTCTTTCCTCGCCCATTACTTCACTCGAACATTCCATTTTCTTCTCCACCTGCAAGTTGGTTCTTCCTCCTGCTTCGAACGAAAAACCTAGGTAGCCGAACTCCTCCACTAACTCCACCATAACGATATTCATCTTCCATTCACATTCATATCTCTTTAAATCTTTTCTATCAAACCATCAGCTATTCCCCTTTTTCCATGAGCTTACAAAGGACTCTTCTGTTCACGGAATCAAAAGCTGCTCAGAAATCCATGAACAGTGCAACAAGTTTTCCTCTCTTCCGACCCAAGTATCTATTTACCAAATAGTCAAGCACATATATGTTATCCATGGTTCCCATACCTTTTTTGAAGCCTGTTTGTTTACGTGTTATACTTCCCTTTTCTTCTGCTTTCCTTCCTAGTCTCTTCCTCAGTACTTCGGCATAAATATTATAGCCATGGATATATATTATACTTGAGAGCGATTCTCCACATACTCATCTATCTTATTCCCCTCTCCTCCCTTAATCAACGGTATTATTAGCCCTGCCTTCTACTTTTTGGGCCACCCTTCACCTCTCCATACCTCATTGCAAATTTTCCACATCTCTTCTTTTGACCCTTCCCCGCCATATTTCAGTGATCCATCCTCCAATGTATCTTTACCTGTTGTTTCCTTTCTTCCAATTTTATGATTGCGTCATATACTTCTTCCCAATCAATCTGATTCCCACTGACTTCGTTTCCCGCAACCTCCTTTCTTTTCTCGTCCTTTACCCTCTGTCTATATTACCTAGCAAAGACTTGAAATATTACATCTATTTGCTCCTTCCGGTTTCCTTATTCACCCCCTTTCTTCTCCCTCTTTCCCTGTTTACACCTTCCGATTCCCTTCCTTCTCTTACCGCTTTTTTTACTTCCTTCATGTATCTTGCCTTCTCCTCCTGTCTTGTCCCGCCTAACAACCTTTCGTGTGCTCGTTTTCTACTAGTGAGTTCTCTTTTCTCTAATTCCCCCTTCCTCTGTTTTTCTCAACTCTTCCTCAGAATTTCTTTACCGATATAAGAGTGATTCCCCACATACTCATCTACCGTATTTCCCTCTACTCCCTTAACCGAATGTATTAAAAGTCATATCTTCCATTTTTTGGGCCACCCTTCGCCTCTCCAGACCTTATTGCAAATCTTCCACATCTCTTCTTTCAACCTTTCACTACCATATCTCACAGCTTCACATCACATAATTGCGTCATTTTTCTCTTCTCGACTAATTTCAATCCCACTGTCTTCCCCCCTGGAACCGCATTTTTTTCCCTCGCCCCATAACCGTATTTTCCACGCCCCCTAGCAAAGACTTGAAATATTCCGTCCACCCATACATTTCCATTTCTTCATTCATACCCTTCCTCTCTCCCTCTTTCCCTGTTTATAACTTCCCATTCCCTTCCTTCCCTTACCGCTTTTTCGACTTCTTCCATGTATCTGACCTTCTCCTGTCTTTCCTTACTTAACATTCTTTCGTCCGCCCCTTTCCTTCTATAGAGTTCTCTTTTCTCTGATTCCCCTTCCCCCATTTATCTACACTCTCCTTCAGCCTGTCCTTACTTTCCCTACATTCATCATCTCACCATCCTCGACAATTGGTAGTCAACTTTCCTGAAGAAATTGGAGAGGTAAAGTTGAGCTGTAATTAAAAGCTGAGCACGCCCTGTGATCCTGACGCGAAGTCACTTGCTGTACAAGTTCAGTAGCGCCAGGGTAATTCGCAGTAAGTCAGTAACGTAGACAGGCACATCAAGCCATCTACCTATCTACTTTTCGGATGTAAACAAGTCGATTAGCATAGAGATTGAGTCGCAGCTGTTTATGCAAATCGGATATCTCGCGTCGCGTTTGAACTAGTCGATTCGAGTCAACGCAAATCGACGAGTCGACTTTGATTCGAGTCCTAATCATCCGTCCTTCGGCATCAAGAAGGATGTCACCTAATCTATGGAAGCCAATCCGCGGAACCCATCACCTGTCTCCACTGAATGCAAATCGAGTAACTGTGATAGAACGGAAAAATCGGATTCTCGACTTTTTCTTATAAAAGTATGATGATGAGGAGAAATTTTTCAATACATTTTCGATAAATATTTTATTTCGTCGGGTAATCCTTCAGGATTAATTTGCATACTTACGTAAGAGAGGTTTGAAGAAATGCCATAAAAAAGAATAAGGAATATCCGCATCTAATCCTCACTATCTTGCCATACAAGTTGGCTCCGACGAAATTCAGACTGTGAAAATGAGAACTTCTGTGCAAAGTAATATATGGATCAGCAAGTTATTTTAATATTACCTGCTGTTTGCCAAAGAAGCGGTTTTTTAAAAGTTCTTCTATTATAAGGAATAATTGTGAGGATGACTCAGACCATGCTTCATTCGCGATTTAAAAAATTACTGAAAGCATGCAAAAGTTAACTAACTTCATTGTAATTGATGGAACTCAGATTTTCCATGACGCAACTAGTCATCCTAAGAATTGTTTTCAAATACATAAAATAAACCATTCTTAACACAAAATGAAAAACCTGTTTTCGGGGACAGGACACGGAGAAGGCAATGTGGATGCAATCAGGGAATCAATAAAAGAACTACGCGAAAAATTACAGTTTCCGAAAATTTTGATGAAACAGTACAAATTCAATAGACTTCGTAGTGAGGCTTTGTCGGTTACAAGGACTCTGTCGGAAAAGGTCATGTGGATGCAATCAAAAGATTGGTAGCAAAACTACGCAAACTATCACAATCTTCATTTTGATAAAAAAATACAAAATGCATTCGACTTCGTAGTGAGGCTTTGCAGGTAAAGGATGCTCTATTCGGAAAAGGTCCTGTGGATACAACCGGAAGATTAGTAGAAAAACTACGCGAACAATGACGATCTACCAAAATTTTGATGAAACCGTACGAAGCATTCGACTTTATAGTAAGGCTTTGTGCGTAAGAGGTTCTCTGTTCGGAAAAGGTGCTGTGGATACAACCTGAAGATTAGAAGAAAAACTACGCGAACAATAACAATCTTCAAAAATTTTGATGAAACAGTACAAAATGCAATCGACTTTGTAGTAAGGCTTCGTACGTAAAAGGGATTCTGGTCATAAAAGGTCATGCGGTTGCAATCAAAGGGTTGGTAGCAAAACTACTCAAACTATCACAATCTTCAAAAACTTTGATGAAAAAATACAAAATGCATTCGACTTCGTAGTAAAGCTTTGTGGGTAAGAGAGACTATGTCCGGAAAAGGTCATGTGGATGCAATCCAAGGATTGGAAGAACAACTACGCGAACAATCACAATCTCCAAAATTTTGATGAAAAAATACAAAATTCATTCGACTTCGTAGTAAGACTTCGTAAATAAGAGGTGCTCTGTTCGGAAAAGATTTTGTGGTTGCGATCAGAGGATTAGTGAAAAAAACTATCGAGCAATTACAGTCATCAAAAATCTGTTGTTGAAACAATAAAAAATTCATTCGATTTTGTAGTAAGGCTTCGTAGGTAAGAGGGACTCTGTTCAGAAAATGTCATGTGGATGCAATCGAAGGAATGCTAGCAAAACTAGGCAAACTATCACAATCTTCAAAAATTTTGATGAAAAAATACAGAATGCATTCGACTTCGTAGTAAGGCTTTGTAGGTGAGAGGTGCTATGTTCGGAAAAGGTTCTATGGATACAACCGGAAGATTAGTAGAAAAACTACACGAACAATAACGATCTTTAAAAATATAGATGACCCAAACAAAATTCTTTCGACTTCGTAGTAAGGCTTCGAAGGTGAGAGGTGCTCTGTTCGTAAAAGATTTTGTGGTTGCGATCAGTGGATTAGTCAAAAAACTACGCGAACAATCACAATCTTTACAGATTTTGATGAAATAGTACAAAATGCATTCGACTTTGTTGTAAGGCTTTGTAAGTAAGAGGTGCTCTGTCCGGAAACGATGTTGTGGTTGCGATCAAAGGATTAGTAAAACAAGCAACCCGAACAATTACAATCGTCAAAAATCTGTTGTTGAGACAATAAAAAAATCATTCGAGTTTTTAGTAAGGCTTCGTAGGTAAGAGGGACTATATTCAGAAAAGGTCATGCGGATGCAATCCAAGGATTGGTAAAACAAGCACGCGAACAATCACAATCTTGAAAAGTTTTGATGAAACAATACAAAATGCATAATGCATTCGACTTTATAGTGACGATTTGTAGGTAAGAAGTGGTCTGTTTGGAAAAGTTCTAGTATATACAATAAGGAGATAAGTGGAAGAACTGCACGTTCAATCACGTGCTTCAAAAATCTGTTTTAGAAACAATACATAATGCTTTCGACTTCGTAGTAAGGCTTTGTAGGTAAAAGGTACTCAAGGACGCTGTCTGATTCAAGTTTCAATCCCTTGGGCCGATCCTCTAAAGACGTCAAGAACACTGACTCAAATAAAAACTCAAGCCATCTAATTGCAGAGATTTATGTTCATGTCCAGGTCTATATTATCAGTTTAATTTTCAGTTCAGTTTTTATGTGGGCAAAAGGCTCAGATATTTACTTTCCCTTAAAATAAGACCGTAGAAATGAAGAAGGTGCTCGACTGTTTCCACTTGTGTAGTAAGTGACTCTGGTAGGAGATACGAGGATTAAGGAGTTCCCACGTTACAACAGCCAGCCGGCTAGGAGACACTGATCCTGGCTGTAAATCGCCTGGTGGTTACAGCCTGCGACAGGATTCACGAATGCGCTAACCAGGAATAATGTCACCGGGTGGTTTCTCTTCCTCTGAACTGGGCTGTTCTCCTGAGAATAGTGGCTCACCGTTTGCGAATCCTACTTTACTACCTTACTTCGAAATCACCCAACACTTCTACAAAAGGAGGGGAATCTTGTCAGAATTTCTAAAGTAAGCGTATCACTCCAACATTATCATAAAATTCTACTCGATGAATCTTAAGTGGGGCAATCTCGTTTCTTGCTTTTCGTAAGTTTGCTACTTCCAAATAGTTCAAGCCCCATTATCTTCTCTCCTGGTATGGATGGAAGTTAGTTCTTTTCTAGAATCGAAGGAAGTGGGATGGTTAATCTAAAGAAAGAATTTTTCGAAAGAAGGAGCTTCGTAAAACTATTTAATTAACTTTTTCCTAATAAGTTATGTTCCCATTTATAAGAATGGTCCTCTCAAGTTACTCTTAGAACGTCAACATTTATGTAGTGTATCAAATGAAACTGTAACTATCAAAATCTGGTTTTCATAGATTCACTGTAAAACATGGCATGTTAAATATTCATATTCGTCGTGTGGATTAATATCAATTTATCCTATCGAATAAAACCCTTGTAGCAAGATTAAAAAAGCTTTGTAAAATCTACTCGATTGCACGCCCTCTGAATAACATATTTTCAATTTTATGTTCGAAAAATAGCCACAACCGACGTAAATATCGGCCATATCTTTCTTTTCGCATCTGTAAACATTGTGATTTCGCGGAAAGGTAGAAACAATATCGAAATATGTCAGGGCAGGAAACAGACTGGAAAACGATGACAGAATATAACCTACGTCCTACACGCTAATTAATTGGCTTACAGAGATTATATAAATTGCCAATAATCAATTACCATAAAAAGCTCAGCGGTTTCAGATCCGAGAATGTTCAGTTGATGGTTTGCTCGGGGACAGACTGTTTGATCAGAGAGTTAGCTAGCGACAGAACAGTTCGGAAGGCGTTATTAGTATCAGCATTAGCGTTATCATGAAAGCAGACACTCGCATTAACGTTAATTTCGACCACTAATATTGGTTATGACTCGATGCTCCCGCATGCTCACTATATTGGAACGCTTTTGGTTCTCTATTAAAATGAGAGGGAATGCTCACATTAGGAGCCGAGAGAGTCAAAAAGACTGAGAAACTTCCAAATTTGAATTGGGGATAAATACATGTACTGGGGTGCTTTTAATTCGGAATTCATGAACCGAAAACGATACTGACTTTAGGAACCTTCTAGAACCGTAGTAAATTATGTCCGTGCTTGTCTCCTAGAATTTTCTTTATGAAGTTTTAGAATTGCGCAAATCTAAGGAATAAAGGTTTTGTGAACAACTTCGCAATTATTTGCCATTCCGAATAAATTTTCTTACGAGACATGTTCTAAATTGTCCATACAAAGCTTCTCGGAAGATCTTGATGACGATACAGTTTTAAATTGCGCAAATGTGAGAAACGGTAGTTGCGTGAACAAATTCAAGGTTATTTATTATTTCGCGTATATATCTCCAAGTCCATTTCGAGATTTGTCTTTACAAGGAGGCGAATGAATAATAATCACAGTGGTTCGAAATCCCGAAAAGCAGGCCGAAAATCAGAATCTCGATATTTAACTTTGTTCGAGTACCCATATAAGGTAATTGGGGTCACTTATTTGGAAAATGAAGTAAAAAATCGAAAATTCAAAATAGCGAACCCATAATAACGGACATTTTTCTAAAATTTGCTATGTATTTACTTGAAAATGAGTATCAAGGTGTTTTTATAGTCGCTGATTTCGATAATGAAGGAAAAAATCCAAAATTCAAAATGTCGGACACGAAATGGCGAACATGTTTCTATAATTTGCCATACATTTACTCGAAAAGAAGTATTGAGGGGTTTTTGGGGTCGCTGATTTCGAAAATGAAGTCAAAAATCCAAAATTCAAAATGGCAGGCAAAAAATGGCGGACGATTTCTTAAAGAACGACTATTCTTGAAATAGGGCACCTCGGAGCAGCAAGTGAAAATGGTTTCGGAAATAAGACACTTTTCCGCATTAAAAACAACAATTTTCGACACAGGAACTTGTAGGATAAAAAAGACTTATCTGCGTGAACTTGTAACCAAAAACTAACTGAATGTTGGAAACTTCGGAAGATTGTCTGCCATTTTTGGTCCGTCATTTTGAATATTGGATTTTCGAAAACATTTTTTAAATCAGCGACCCCAAAAACCTTATATGGGTACTTGAACGAAGTGAAAAATCGAGATTCAGATTTTTGGCCAGCTTTTTGGTATTTGAAGCACTGTGAATTTAAAAAAATGAAATCTCGGTAGACAACTCCAAGATTATTCATCATTTCTCATGAATATTAATAGGGTTATATTTCAATATTTACCCTTCAAGAAATTTATTGAACACTCATGGTCTCCATCTGCCTGCTCCTTGTCAGATTTCCAGTTGGAAGGGAAGAAATATCTACAATTCACCCAGAAACACATCAAAGTTTAAAAGAGGTTTTACTCATATCATTCCTCTCCTGATCATCTTCATTCTACAGCAAGGAGTACATAAACTTAGCTTCTAAAAATGAAAAGCTACGCTTGCTGTATCAAGACAAATGATACGGTTTCAAATCGCTCAAAAATCAATTCTAGACTTGATAATTCAAGAAGACGTGGTTAAAAAGGTCTCCAGTATTCCCTCATCCGAATACATCAATTTAGCCCAGCGTAGCGCTTTTGTGAAAACGATCCAGTAGCCCTTTTCTAGAGACGAATCGAAAATAGAACTTTGTGATGCCTTTTTGAGATGATTGATTACCTCAAGTTGTCTTCTCAAAATTTGTTTCTCAAAATTGCTGAATATCATTTCATGGCGTCGTTAAAACATTCTAGGAGCACAGCACGGACCCGAACCACTGCAGCTCTCAAAGGTTCTCGAAGTCGCTCATACGTCAGGAATAGGGTCCTTTGATTAGGTCCGGCCTAGCGCATCTACTGTGATACTTGAAATCTCGAAAATTTTCGGAAATTAAAATGAAATCTCCAAAATCTTTGGGTGGTAGATAATCTTTTTTCAAGAGCTAGGTTGAGACCTTATGGGAGATGAGTACACAAACACTGATTATGTGTATCGTCCCTATGTAGACTATCCCTGCTCGATTAATTCCCACCTCTATGCAAGTTCAACTCTGTTTGATTTATGGTCTATGCTAATTTGCCCACTGTAGAGTCATAGTCTATATCGTGCAATAGTATCCTCCAAACACAATATATGTTATAATTGACTTACAAATTAAATGAATAGTGTTTCAACTTCCTTGTTTGTTTTCAACAACTCCAGGTCTTGCCAGGTTTTCCAGATTCTGTAACAAACCTTGTTCCAAATGACAATCAAACTGTAATAGTTCGAGAGTTGAGTTAATGCCTGAACAGGCAAATTCGAATTGAAGATTAGAATGGTGAACGCGTGCGCGGATCGGGTTCAAAATGAAAGCGATTCGAACGAAAATGGACGATAAATTTCATCCGAATGTCGTTCGAAATGGTGCAGCAGAGTTGTAAAACGGTGATTTATTTACAATGCGAGCTAATTTATTTACTATCGCGGCGGGCCATGGGGGTATGGCGTTCAGCAGCCGCGAGTTGCTTCTCCAGCCTCAACCCCACTCCCAATTGTCTGTTCCGACGTCTATATATAATACCCAGAAAATCATAAAAAACAAAACGATACGCTAGCGCGCACGTACGGCTTGCGTGTCGATCATTGGCTACCCGTAAAGCTCGTTATCGAGTGAAAGCTCTCGGGACGCAACCTTTTACTTGTCGCTGATAAGACAAAGAGCGGTGATGCATTTCCACCGACCGACACTGTTCCGATAACCACCGCATGTTCCCTTTATCACTTGAATCTAACTGAGGCTTAAACCCTTTTGTGTAGTGGTTGAATCGACACAAGCTGGCAAAGCCAGCCGATTAATTGACTTTAAACGAAAGCGTTGACGTAACGCTCCTTTGACATGCGAGACGAGCTTCGATGCGACAATCGCTTTCCTGAAGCGGATCGGGTGAAAACTGTTGGAATTTGGAGGTTTGTGAACAGAGCCCTGGCCGTTCGAATTCAGTTCAATTACATTGTAGATTGGTGAGCTTTCAAAAAGTGGGTCGAAATGGTAAGATTATGTTTGAATTGATCTCAAATAGCTACAAGTCCATTATTCCTGACAAACATTTATGAGGCATTTGAACCAATTTTAAGTAAGATCAATATAAAATTGTATACGTTGTTTCAGTAGCCTCTACTATCTAGATCTGAATCACTGAAAATTTTACCAGGGTAGCGTTTCATGGGACGATTCCAAATCGTAGGTCACATCCAGGTTTTCCAGGTCGAGCTTTTCTAATTTTCAGCTCAACTTGGAATAACTTCATAAGGATTCCTTCTTTCTTGGTATCAGAAGAATGATAGATGTCATCAGATTTTACTCTAAATAGCTCACAATCTTCACGAATATTGTTACCTACAAGCGTTTTATTAGGTTCGAAATCCATATGAGGACAACTTTACTCCTCGTACAGTTTTGAGAAAGTATTTTCCTCAGATATAAACTCAGCTGTTGAAGCTACCAGGAATACAATATCAAGTTAGGGTTAAGGACAGATCCGTACTACTATCTCGAGTTCCCCTCCTTTTCAGCGACAAATCTGCGCTTCTCCAGCCCTTCTTTTTTCTAGTGATCAGTTTGCGTTTCCGAAACCCCTGTAGTTTCCAGCGATCAATCCACGTTTCTCAAACCCTCCTCCTTTATAGCGACTAATCAGCGTTTCTCAAACTCCTCTCCTTCCCAGCGACCAATCTACGCTTCTCAAGCCCCTCTCCTTTCTAGCGACCAATCTGCGTTCCCCAAGCCCCTCTTCTTTCTTGCGAACAATTTCCGTTTCCCAAGCCCCTCATGTTTCTAGCGAGATCAATCCATGTTCCTTAAACCCTCCTCCTTTACAGCGACTGATCAGCGTTTCTCAATCCTCTCTCCTTCCTAGCGACCAATCCACTATTCTCAAGCCCTTCTACTTCCTAACGGTCACTTCACGTTTCTCAAACTCCCCTCCTTTCCAGAATCACATGACATCATCTATAGTTCTAATGCGGTAGAAGTGTGAACTAGTAAAAGTTGGTCGCAGTTCCAAAATGCGTTCTAGTTTTTGCATGAAAATCCATTCACGATTTGTTCTGAGTTTAAAACAATAATTGAAAAATGCGAAAATGTATCTATCGAAAACAAAGTGATTCTGACGCAGTTTTTTTCATATACCGTGAAAAAACTCATTCACTGTAAAAGTTTATTTTGCTCAAAATAACATTCATTTTATAAATCATGAAAGTTGCAGTCAATTATAACATTAAATTAACTTTTATTGACTCAAAATTAAACTCAGAGTCATTATATATCAAGTTCTACATGAAATATTGAATATCCAGAAAAGTAATCTTAAAGTTTTAGGTTACATTCGGTGTTTTAGTTCCAATTGTCTGTTACACATATTATCTTGATATGGTAAAATAATAGTTCCTGCGGAAAAGAACAGTTCTAAGAAAGAACGTGCTTCTTCACTTTATACTATTATGTTTATGCTTCACATATTAATCGTTGAATAACGTTTAAACATAAACTAAAATGCTCTCAAAAGTTCGACCTCTTTGCTTGTCCGCGACACGAGTGCAATCTTGATTTTAGATCCCAAAAAATCCAGGTCCAGCTTGGACGAAAAATTATGGTCGAATGGACTGTATTAATTTTGGTAATTGCTTGGACAAGGTTTCCGATCCAGTGGACCGTAATCACGGTCCGAGGGATTCAAAGTGTAAATTTTCCCCATCAAGAAAGCAAAAACGAACACTTTCGATAACTTCTCAAAAATTAACAAATTGAACCTAAATTATTTTTTTCTGGTGCACACTTAGAAGCTTCCTTCAAAATCAGGGTGGCGATTCGGCGGCCGATTTCAAATTCCCGATCGTTTCCCGCTTCTTCACGGTCAAGTTCTCCCATTTCCCGTTCAACTAGAAGTAACATATTCATATTTGTCGCAAATCGCGAACATTCATTTTTTTTCATGTCGTTCATGCTGAACATCCTTTAACAATTCAATTTTCAACTAATATCATAAATCTTCAACCAGAACAGTTAAACTTTCAGACTACGAAGATGAATTTTCAACTAAAAACATAAGGACTTAATGGAGCATTTCACTTTGTAACCATGAATATTAATATTCGAAAAACAAAGTTAATTTTACGATAGAAAGAGTAATTATAATAATTATAATAATTGAGTTTTTTGCTATCAAGAAGGATAAATTTTCAATCAGAAGGCACGAATTTTTTATTAAAAAAATATGACAATTTAAATAGATAAATTTGGAAAAATTACTTTTTTTTAAAAATAGATGAATTTTCAATGAAATAGTTGTATTCCTAACTCTAGAGTCGACTTTTTCAACATACAAAGATGCATA
>WSXT02000023.1:2272350-2299779 GCA_011762715.2 Neuroterus valhalla
GGTTCCTATCGGCTGTCCGCGACTGCTTATTCTTGTATTCGCAGTTAACCTCAGGGGTGTTTAACCTCAGGGGCCTTCCCTCTATCCGCAACCTGGGGACGCGCTACGTAGTTAGTATAGATACATAGTTTACAAAATTTATTATAGGAATTCAATTTTTAATTAAACAGATTCATGGTATTATCAACTAAATATGATGTATCCTTATTCAAAATAAACATTTTCATTACTCATCAATCTTAATTAATGTAAAACTATGAAAATATCTCTCCATCCATTATTCCATCGTATAGCATACCCTGGGAAATACACATTATGGATAAAAAATAAATCAGTCAAATTGTGTGTCACTCATTATCCAACTGATTAATAATAAGTTGAATTTAAAAACGTAAAGATGAATTTTCAACTAAACAGCTGAATTTTTATACCGATAGTTGAATTTTCGAACAATAATTTTAATTATTATCATACCATTAAGCCAAATCCCTTTTGGGGCAAGCTAAACTCGTTTACGTTTTATAAGTGTAAACGAATTATTATAGGTTATTCTTACACTGAGTGGGTCACCAGCCCGCTGCAGGGATCTGATAAAAATTCTTATTAACTGCTCAAATAAGAGCTAGTTGAATTTTGATATTATCACTTTTTATTACACAAAAAATATTAGACAATTGAACTTCATAAAATTTTCAAAAATAAATGCGTAATAGGAAAGCTTGCATTTGCAAGAAAATTTCCATGTAAAACCGCGAAAAATTCGAATTTCCATCAAGAAAACAACTCATCTACTCAATGAAATTCAAGGGCAAATATAAGGCACACTTATCCTCGTGGAATAATGTAGATTTGAAGAGGAGAGGTCCTTCTACACTCAGATTATCGATTTTTACACCGATATATTTACCGATTTATTCCGATAGTTGAATTTTCGAACAAGAAGATTCATTTTCTATGAAAAGGACCATTCTTCAAAAACACATTCGAATTTACCGATCAAAAAAATGACTCAGAGGAAATAATTTGAGTTTCAATCAAATAATTAAACTTAGAATAGAAAATATCAATTTTCCAACGAAAAGCTGAATTTATAACGCAAATGTTGAATTTTCAACCTTAAATGCCAACGGCCATGCCACGCTTGAAAAAAGAGTCCCCGCCCGATCACTGAAGCTAAGCAACGTTGGGCGCTATTATTACTTGGATGGGTAACCGTTCGGAAATACCTTGTGCTGTTGGCATGTTGGCGGGAGACTGGTGTCCTCCCGTGTATCCAACTGAACCATTTATAACTCTTTACGAGTTGCGCTTACCCCCAAGGGATTATGGCCTAATGTTACCAAAAAAAACTGAAACAGGAATTCCGAATCAGACATGTTTGAATGTCACCATCGATAACACTGGTTTCACTTTCTAATATTCTTGTCTTCCATAATACAGATGAAAGTGGCCCAAATACCCATTAAAATTAGTAAGAGATGTTGTGACAAAGTTAACGACCCAAAGTCGTTGAAGTCCTCCAGGAGTCCAGGGTAGCATGACAGGAAAATATATAGGGACAAGGCTCTATAACTATAGCAAGTTTATACTATAGTAAATACAGTTTATAGTGCTGTAAAGCTCAGCATGTTGTATCTGTCTACGTGATTTATTGCAAAACAACCGGGTCGGAAGTTGCAGCCCGATCAGGTAAAAACCCATGCTAAGTGAATGACAATACTTGTAGACACCTACGAATTAGCCTGGGAATTTAAACACTTTCTTCAAGAAAAAGATTAACCATGATTCCAGCCCCCTTTCCTTAGCTCACTACCATTGTTACAAAACAATAAAAGTTACTCCGAGGTTTGGGCATCCAAGATCCTAATTAATCCAATTGGGACCAGGTCAGTAGATTTACTACAATTTATTACCTGCCAAACTCACAATGAGGTTTGCACTCAGAATTATGACCTTTTCGGACCATATTTCTGGAAAACCAAAAAGTTAATTGCGGCAATAAACTTCTTCGAATAAATATCAACATGTATTCATACTCCTTTATTCATAACAATTGTTGATACCCTCAGAATAGTTTTCCAATAATAATAACTATTAACGCTATTGTAAGTTTACAATAAAAGGAAGGTGATTCAAAAATTTCAAGTAATGATTCAGTTTTTACTGTACATCTTCCTTTGAAGTGTAATCTTCAAATGCTAATTTATAAAAATTTAACTGTTTCCTGGTTGACTTTCAGTCAAATTCTTCACTAATAAAAAGAACCTGCTAGTTTTGCCAAATTTGTAGAAGATATTCAAGTCCGAATGAGGAAGTGTGGGTGGAGTGATTTTGCATTGTATGTTATAGACGTGGGGTGTGAAGGTCATAAAATCGAACAAAGTGAACCTACAGGATGGGGATAGAAACGGAGTGATATCGGTGACAGCCGCCGAGGTTCGGACCTCCCCGTTGCGTTCGCGCTACATTTACTCGCCCGGCACCGAATACTATTCGAAGTTTCCAACCACGCGTTTGCGACCCAGTTTTAAACTGACGCGAATCAGCTGTGTGCTTTATTTCGATTTCATGAATGTTTTGAACTCTTCTTAAAAGTAGCGTGAAGCAATTGATTACGATTTCTAAACATTAAATCAAGAATTTGATTTTTCAACCATAAAAGTTTTTTTACATCAAATTATAAGAAGTTGAATTCGTCCAAAAAAGAAGAATTTTCAACGAAATAGTTGAAACCTCAAATAAAACGAAAGAATTTTTAACCGAACAGATTTATTTTTAACTTACAAAAATGAATTTTCAAACAAGAAGATTAATCTAATACTACACAATAAGATTTTTTAACGGGGAATATTAATTTTCAACCAAATCGTTGAATTTTTTACTAAAAACGTTAATTTTACAAACGAAAAAATGTATTTCTATAACAATTAGTTGAATTCTGAGATGAAAACAAATAATCTTCAACCTTACAGCTGAATGCTTGATTAAAAACATGAACTTTCCCTAAGAAGCCGGATTATGAAAAAATACATATATTTTCA
Organism: Neuroterus valhalla; assembly: GCA_011762715.2. NCBI lineage: Eukaryota > Metazoa > Arthropoda > Insecta > Hymenoptera > Cynipidae > Neuroterus > Neuroterus valhalla. The sequence goes on from WSXT02000023.1 coordinate 2,275,392, forward strand.
ACTGAAGAGATTCAGTTTTGATAAAAAAGACGAATTCATATTAAAATGCATGAATTTTCAATAAAATACTTCAAGTTCCTACTAAACCAGATGAATTTTCCACACAAAACGTATTTTCAACAAAATGGTTCGATTTTTCAACCATAAAAACCACATCAAAATATAAGAAGTTGAATTCTGCCAAAAAGGAAGAATTTTTGACGAAATAGTTGAAACCTCTTGTAAAAAAAAGATCTTTTACATCCGTATAGTTTTTTGTCCAAAAAGATTAATTTTCATATAGTACAAATTTTCAAAACAAGACATGAATTTTTAACAAAGAAAGATTAATTTTCAACTAAAAATTTCAAAACAATAATTTTTGGCCCAACAGAATAAATCAATTTTCATCCTAATGATCAAGTTTGAATCCAAAAAGTTAAATTCTCAACTAAAAAGAATGTACTTTCAGAGAAAAATTGTTGGATTTTCTAATTAGCGACGGGAACAGTTGATTTGTTCAAATTTACCTGTTAAGATGAAAAAGTTAATTTAGCACATATTGGGTTTAGAACTATTGATTATCAATTTATTTAGTTCGCATTAAAGATAAAAAAAGAGAAAACGGTGAAAAAGGGGAGTAGTAGGAGGAAGGCTGTAAAGCATGTGATAAATAAAAGAGAATTTTTGACCATTTATATGCCAAAAAACTAGTAATTTAGAGAAACGTTGAAGTTCATTTTTATTACTCCAGAAATATTATTTTGGGAAACAGGAAATTTTATCCTACAAGATTAATTTTAATATTTTTAAGCCAAGAAGGCGAATTTTTTACAAAAACAGTTTAACTTCGGTTTGAATAGTTGATTTTCCACAAAAAATTTTTTTGATTCAAACACAAAAAATACGTATTTTCAACAAAGCTGGATGATTTGTACCAATATAATTAACTTATAATCAAAACTAGATGTATTTTACACAAAAAAGAATAATCTTCAAGTACAATTATAAATCTCTATAACTAAAGTATATACAATTTTAGTTGAAAAAAAAATTAATTAAAAGGAAATACTTTTTCAACCAAAGAGATGTATTTCTAATGGAAATGATGAATTTTTAACAAAAAAAAATAAATTTTCAACAAAATAGCTCACCTTTGAAGCAAGTAGTTGAATTCGCAACAAAAAAAGATAAATCCTAAATCAAAGAGATGAATTTTGAGCTAAAACGATCAATCTTCCGGGGAAAAAATTGAATTTTCAACAAAAAAGTTCAACTTTGAATCAAGTAGTTCAGGATTCATTTCTGTAGTTGAAAATTCATATTTTTTGATGAAAGATTCAACTACATATTTTAATGGAGAATAAGACTATTTGATTCGAAGTGTACATTTTTGTCGGAAATTCGTTTTTTACTAGAAAATGCTGTTAGCATGTTAGCAGGAGATTGTTTCCTCCCGTGTATGCAACTCAAACAATTATGACTCTTCACGAGTTACGCCTACCCCGTAAGGGATTATGGCCTAATGGTATAAAAAAATAATTAATTATTTTACAACACGGGTATGCAAATTATGTTTATGTGCTTTTAATCAAGGAAATTCAGGAGAAATTCATTTATTTATTTATAAATTCATTTATATTAATGACTTTTTATATCCTCGAGAACCTTCGTCCAATAAGTTTGTTTAAAAACACGATGTTTACTAATTAAATTTCACTCGCTTGAATTTCCATAACCAACTTTGTATCTTGTTGAATTCTAGCCCAATCAAATAAGTATGATGACAACTAATTTCTATAATTTACATTTCTGCTTTAGATTGTTATTCTGAAAATTGTCGGCTTCAGTTTTAACATCTGTAAAATTTATATTTGGCGTTTCAATGAAGAATAAAGTGACCGGAGACTTCAAGGGAGAAGAAAAGTCTGCTCTTAAGAGTCCCAAGTAGGTAATAATAGGAATAAAATATAAATAAATGAATGGTAATAATGGTATCTTAGTGAACAAGAACTGAGATTGAAATGGTAAACTTATTTTGTCTTGTACGACAAAACAACCATGTTGTCCGATATGACAAGTGTATAATTATACAATCAGTGACATACCCAATATTTAAATTTACACTTCAGTGCTGCCACGGACGGATTCCTGGAAAAACTGATATTATGAACGTAGACAGTGTATCAAAATCTCTGTTCACACTACGTTCTTTGAGCTGGTGCTGTGATTGAAGCGAAAATTAAGTCGAAAATTGATCATTAATTAATCATTTAAATAATAAAATTAGGTGTTATTTTAATTATTTTTCAGTCAGAAGTCACTAATCTTCAAGTCAATATGACTAAATTAATTCGTACCAACATCGAAGTTACACAGACAGCTAATTTCGACTGACTGTAAAACTAAAAAGACAGCCTCCAAATATTTTCTAGATGTAAGGTTTATTCTTTATTCTTACTACTCTACAAAATTTTTTGATTAATTCTATCCACAGACCATCCCTTATCTTACTCCTAAAAATCTCTGTAATTATTTAAGAAAGAACTCTCACTAACTTATCATGCAGCTCTAGGAAACTATTTCTTTTCTTTCATAAATTTACCAGAACGAAAATAGATAATCAAACTAATTTGTAAAATCAAGATGAAAACTGACCGAACCTGAAATGAAAACACTAGAAACAAACTTCCACAATACGTTTTTCATAAAACGAATTGAAGCTATTCTCCTCTCCGCGAACTGAATTTTTCATTAAAAAAAAAACCAAAAACCTTTTCATAAATTCAAAGATATTCCAAACAGTCTATCATTCTAGAATCACCCAATTTTAATTTCTCTTATTTCACGGAATCGTGCAACTCTCTCGCCTTTGGAACATCAGAGGTGCGTCGTTCTTGGCTCGAGCGGGAACGCTTCTCGTGGAAACGTATAGGAGCCGCGTGAAGAGGCTGACAGGGGGTTTCTTCCAAACAGTGGGGATAGCCTGGAAAAGAGTGGGGCGCCTGCTCCTTCGGGTGAAGGGAAACGCACGCTTGGTAGGGGGAACGCCGAGACCGCCGCCTTGCGGATCGTGTGCGTGTGTGCGCACCAACCTTGTGTCCATGAGTCTGGGCCTGCTTGCGTGAGTCTAGCGATGGCGGAGCGCCGTAGTTCCTTAGCTCGTCACTGCGGCGCTAGTCTCGGGAGGAGGGGCTTTGGCGCATTGGCCGCGCGATGTGGGTGTGTCCACGCGCCTCCCACTCCCTAACGCCAGTCGCCGGTGATTGACAGTTGGCGAACGACTGCGGACGGCGCAGGATCTAAACGCTCGCTAGGCGCTTAACGCTCGCTCGTTTCGGTCGCTCGAATCGTGTGATTTTCGAAAAACGTTTACGTCCGCCGCCTTTCCTTTCAACCCACCAGGACGCGCAATTTTCAAAATAAGAATTTCCTGCCAAGAGATAGTTGTAAATTTACGACAAGTTCAGAGATAAAGTGAAGTTCAAGATTGAGGATAGTAGAAGGAAAAATTGGTGAGATTTAATTAACGGATCCGTTCTGGTTGCAGGATCGAGGCAGGACTCGCGCGGTGAGAAAAATTCTCGGTGTCCGGTTTCGAGTGACGGTTCGGTTATCCAAGTTGCAAGTTTCGACAGATGTATCGTGAGATCTGTGACATCGTGTTTGTGAATCAGTGAAATGTCGTATGTCGGGGATGACAAGTAGATGTTGTGATCGTTCGTGAGTGATATCCGTGTTCCTCGTTGATTCGAAGGCACCAGGTTTCAATAATCTGAAAATTTGATTTAGATCCGTGGAGAAATTCCCGAGGAGGATTATAATCAGGGACCGGACGAGAGACCACGTGCTCGGGGACCGGTGATGCGACGCCACTGACGAACCGGCTCGACCTCAAGGTTTATCGAGGAGGATCCTCTGTTGAAGATGAGGAAGCAGGATACGAAATCCTCCTGGCGGGCTAAGCTCTGCTGACGCCACGACGAGACGCGCGTCTCGGGTCCGGCTTGTGCTCTCCCAGCGGGATCGAGAAACGTGGAACACCCGCGAAAGTGTATCGGTCTTGGGCAAAGTGTTTTTCGCGGACCGGTCGGCAATCCGTAGCCTTCCTCCGTCTCCGTCGGTAATAGTCTAGTTTTGCCCTCAAGTGAAACAGCACAGAAAGTGAAGGAAAATCGAGAAAAGAGTGCTCCGAGAAATTAGTTTAGTGAGGGGAGTGAGGCTGTAGATAGTCGTTGACACTCAGTGGGAAATATAGCCGCTACGGTGGCTCAGCACGCAGAGTTCCCCGGCGCGGCCAGGGCGTTCATGTCTCAGCCAAGGGTACGTTCAGTCTGAAAAAATAACCTCAAAACGGCATTCCCGCCAAAAATGCAAACCGTGATAGAGAACAGAGATATAACTGCTACAGATAAGAAAGCTTGGAGAGGGAGATAAGTATTGAAAGAAAATGAATCCATGACCTTTTTACAATTCTCAGCGATCAAATCAATGAAGAGAAAATTAATTCCGTTTACGGCCGTTAGATTAGGTCGAACCTCTTCAAGGAAATTACATTTTAGTAAGAACATCGAAAATGATGCTTAAAACTACTAATTTTATTTGTAAACATTCGCTTTCTTCGATTTCTATCATTGAAAGAAAAATAGACCGTATTAAATGCAAAAATATTATTGCGGAAGCTTTTCAGGATATTTATTGTATCCAGCATTTTAATGTTTGAAATTGAAAATTCGTTTATCTCTGAGATAATAAATTAAAAACATTATCAAATAAAGGATTAAAAATTCATGGAGTTATTCACGAGTTCATAACTTTGAGGATAAATCATGGATTCATTCAAATTTTAATTCAGATTAGATATTAGAATCTGATATTTTCTATACTCATCTCTGTTCAAACCTTCTTACCCGGCAGAATTTGCTAAATGACTGCTATAAATTATAAGTAGGTTTAGGCGGCAGCCTTCGGAGGCTTTGCGGAAAGGGCTAAGTCGGTATTTGGGAGTCACCTGTCTTCCAGGTATTTTGATGGATTAGGAATGACTTTTGAAAATGGTCGAGTCGTTCCCACTTTCAATCTTTCATGGTTCATTGGAAACCTTATAATTTAATCTTTCGATCCGTCCCTAATCTTTTCCCTATTTATTCTATTGAATTTTATACATTGGAATGATAAGATTATAATTCGGATGTACAATACGGGTAAAAAGTCTTTTGATATTACAAAAGCAGGGGTTAAAAAATCTCAGCTAAGAGTCTTGAGCAGATGAAAATATTTTCAGATATATTTTCTGCTCTAGGAAGGAAAAAAATATTCTCAGGAATCAGAAATTAACGTTTCGAAGCGAATGGATATTTTCAGATTCTGAATCTGAAAAATTGATTTCTGAAAGCTTTGTTTTATCCAAAACTTTCTATCTAGCAAGCCAAACAAGTTTTAAATTATTTTGTAAACCCTTTGAAATATTCTGAAAATATTTTCGGGCTTTTGAGTAAACTAACGTTGAGATGAAAGTACTTGAAATTGCAAAATAAACTTACTGATAAATAAACAGATAACAGTTTGTGGAAATAATTACTTGATCGCACATCAAATCAAAATTCATCACCGGAAAATGTCACGAAAAATCGTGGGCGACGGAGACAAAAAGCGTTTAGCGTCGGAAACTTGGTCCCTTCGGAGCGTGGGAAAAGGGAGGAAATGTGTTTTCTTGCTGGATAGTTGTAACAAGAAGAATATCGCCTACCTTGAATTCTTGAACTTTCCCTCTTTTCTTCTTTTTCGAAGTAAAATTTTAATGTCGTTGTTTTCGAATTTTACAAAGCGTAAAAATTTTGTGGTCTCGAGAATTAGGTTAAACCATTTTTAAAGTACACAATATTTGGATATAATTCATATCGAATTTGAATTTTTATTTTTTTTCTCTTGGAAGTATCTGAATAATAATAATAATTCAGAATAAGTTTTCACGTTGCCTAATGATAATAGTAATCATCATAGAGGGATACATGAAATTACGAGGTTTCAGAAATTTATGTTGAATTACTCTGTGATTAAGAAAAATCGATCTGATCGTAAACGTGTTGCCACGATGACTATAATGTGAACGACATCGTAAAATGACAGTTATGCGTTACATTCACATTTAGTTTTCCCTCTTAACTATAAACATGAGCAAGGGTTCTCCTTTTATATTCTACACTTCTTAGTAAAATAGAGACTGCTTTTGATGTTGGCATAGGTCTTAAATTCTATTTACAATTAGAGGCATTTCGTCTTCGCCAAAAAATTCCGCAATAATGGACACTGCCTTTTTACTACTTCTCCCGATGGAACTATTTCCGCGAGATTTGTGAATGATTTCTAAAAGAAAAAATATGAAAATTTCCAATAGTATTCATAAATTTGTTGGCTTGAGTGGATTCCCGGCTCGCCAGTCTCCGACGGCACCGGGCGGTCAATCGAACATAATCGTCTTCTCATTTCTACTCTCTTCAACATTTCTTACCTCTTAGGAATGATTCTCGCGTGCGGAAGAGTAATTTATGAGAAGTGTGGAAAGTGAACTTTTAGGAATTTGCTTTAATTTGAGCGACGATAGGCGAGTGTTTCAATTTTCGGAAAATGTAAACTGTAGAGTTTCAAGACCTTTTTTATAGTATTGGTTAAAAAGTAATAAATGCTGCAAACAATGTTGTTTTCTTGAAGGAACGAGCAAGAAAACAACTATGAACGTCATTGGTTTTCATTTTTGACTTTGAAATCCTCGTTCTCTCTCGGGAGTTGTCTTTTGTGCATGCGTTTTTTTCGAATCAAATTCATTTAGTTTGAACTAGTCTTATCGTGAGGAAAATATTTTTTCTGATCTTTCTTTTCTTTTACATTACGTTGACCATCTGTGAATACTCCAGGATGAAAAGAAAACAAAGATCATATTCAGTGATTTTTGCTAACTGGGATTCAGATGTAAATTTCAAATTTCTCCTCTCATTCAAATGTAAAGGCCTGGAAAGAACCATGGATACAACTTCGGGTCTAGAACTTCACTGCCCGAAGGAAATAGAAGACCTTTCTACGAAAATTGGCGTTTCCAAATTGCCATTTGTGGTTTAAAAGTATATGAGACATTCATCTCTTCACGCAACTCACAAGTGTTAAGAATTTCAAGGATCATTTAACTTTGGCCCGTCGGAACTTGGGACAAATGAGGCTCTTAAATAGTATATTGAAAGTATTATATTTTTTCTAATAACTCATTAGGTAAATCCTCAGAATAATAAATAATATTTTACGATTAATTTGATTCTTGTTATTAATTTTTGTATTTAATAAAGCTGATTTTCTAGTTGAAGGTAAAAAGATAGGGGACTAATTCAGAGTTGTGTACGTACAATAGGCAAAGTTAGTGATAGCTTAGAAGTTTCGATTAGGTTTGAGAGGACGCTGTCCGATATCTAGTGACAAGGGAATTTACATGAAATTATATTATCGAAGGCAGTGATAAGGAATACGAATGCTTGTGACAAGATTGTTAGCTAGTCACGCGCTTGTTTATCCATTGGGTGACATCACGTGTTAGTTGCTTACAGGTTTCAACAAAATCGCATGCGAATACAAGATACTTTTGCGCGAATCGTGATATTTTTTTCAATGGAAATTGGAACTCGGATTTTTGAACGAAAACGACGATTTTCATGTCAGTCCTAATTTCCAGTTGGAAACGTTTTACTTATTTATAATACTGAATTTAGGAACATGAATAAATTTGTTTCTCTAACAAAACATGATATTTTTCGTTAGAAGTCGGTCCTGTCAAATGTATACTTCACCTGGGTTTCATGAGGCATAGATAACGATTTTCTTTCCCAGAAAATGACGAGCCGGATATTCGATCAGATCTGTTAATACTCCTACCTAGTAAATTTTCATTTATTTTTCGTTGAAAACTGAACTCAAATCCGCCTGTAAAATTTTTTTTTTGGTTGGAAATCTCAATTTTAAATAATCGAAATTTGAAAGCTTGTAAATGATGTAAAAACGTGGGGAAATGTCCGAGTTTCAAAATCCGTTTTGCCCGCAGGAATTGAATGGGCTTGTGTCAACGCAACTCAAGATATCTATAATTTGTTTGACCTGTTATATTTTTTATGATAATAACGGAAGTGGTGAAGTAATATTTATATGTGTTTTCAAGTCAATCACGTTGGTTTGCTTCTGCAGTTGATTTCACCTCTTCATCATTTTTCGATGCTGTGAGAACTGCAGTCACGGAATTGCCTAAACGCTCCTGCGTGCAGCTTTTGCTTCTTCGCGTGTTCCAATAGTTTTCTCCGAGTCGACGATTCAGAATTTTTTGAAAGTTAGATTTTTAAAAACAATTTTGTTTTCTTTTTCCAGAATTAAAATAGTTAGGTAACACAAAAAAAGGGCAATTCATACTCATTTTTCTTTCTCTCTGTCGAGGTGTAGATTCATGCACTCGCTAATTCGATAATCGTTCGTTTTCTCACAAGTAGTAGGGTGATTGATAGCGACGGTAAGAAATCACACGCTAGAAAAAAATTGCCGTGTCTCTGAGCGATTAAAATATAGAGCAGCTGTTACAAATTTTTCCTTTGTATTTAGTGCTCGATATTTTAGTTTCTGAGTCTTTTGATCTCTCGCATAACAGTTTTGTTGGTTTGAAAATTTTTTATAATGATTCGTTCTGAGAATATTTGGCACAAATCGTTTGCGGGAAAGCAAGTGCATATAGAAATCAGAATTCCTTACAAACTCTGGGATTGGTCGACAATTAATTAACTGTCTTTCTCTTGTGAGCAGTAATCAGTATCAACGAGGAGGGAAAATTAACTTGGCAGTGGTAAATAATAAGCCTGGACTCGATTTTGTAAGGCGTAAATAACAAGAAAGTTAAGAGCAGCTGTTTAATTTCGGTGTCACTGAATTGATTTTAAACATACTTCTGTAATCGAGAGAGATATACTACAAGGTTATTGAATATTTTATGTGAATTAATATTCAGTGTTTTCGTTAAAAAGTAATATCTTTTTTTTTATGAATGGATTCGCAGCTGGAGTCGAACACTTGGGACCTTGAGAGATTTTGATCTAATTTCTTGGTCAATGTTTCGTTTTGAATAAGCCATTGGTGATTGGAAGGATCAGAAAAAAAAGTTACTTGATATTTTTACTGGAGAAATTACAAAGTTTTTAAATTATTCCACTTGTTTGTCGGTGATATCTTCATAGAATTGCTTAGTGATTCATTATCGTGTCTTTTTCTCAACCATCGCGCAATTTGCAAGAAAATCCCGAGAGGAAGAAATTAGCTTCTATCGATCATGAGCTCGAATATCGATTATCGAAGAAGACGGGTTCATCAGCATCCGTCCTCAGAAGCGATGAGTTCAGGGTCGTATCAAAACCTACAGGAATGACTTTCATAATTCAAATGTCTGATAAAGAAGCCTTGATAGATCAATAAATCTTAGGAACTGTTTAAATTTGATTTAAAACCAAGTTTGAAATTAGTTGAACTTAGAAAAGAGTTTGATTCCTGACCCAGCAACTTGAATTAGCAAAGCAAGACGGTTTGTCTTTCAACTTGTGACATTAATAGAATGACGATCTCGGACTGTTTACGATCGGTAATATTATTAATTGCTGCTACTATATCTCTCTCGACGCCTCGAGTGATTTATTTTCCTCAGTGCACCTACGCTTGTCGTGACAAAAAAAAGGGAAAGCTTCAATATAGAGATAGTTTCCATTGCTTCCCATACATTTTTTTCTCTGTTTCCAAGATTTATTCTTATCCAATAACACTCTTGGATAATAAAATATTGCCGGGACGATATTAAACTCCACATAATATAATTATCTGACAAATACTAGAGTAATAATAAATATTAATTCAAAGTGTATGAATGTACAAATCTTGTTCTAAGGGAATAAAATCTGCAAATTTTCAATATTTCGTATGGTTTCAAATATCTGAAGATGTGGCAAATTCGGAGGGTCAAGGTAATTCCGCTTTTATTTTGGAGTTGATGGTAATTATTAGTGTCACTCGATTATTGAATTTTTTATTCCTTAATCCATTTACAAGTGCTGTATGCAAAAAACAGAGGGTAAAAGCAGAACGAACCTGTACCGAGCATATTATGTCAATAGCCAATGGTTATATCGCGCGCGTGTTTTTTCACAACAAAATTACGGGGTATCGCGACTCGACCTACCATTCTGACATCAAGTAATTGAAAGTGACAGTCAATTTGGATTACCTGTCGTCATTCTGTCCGAGATTCTGTCTCGATTTGATACCTTTTTCCTGGCAAAATGATCATTTTTCAAAATCTGAATCGTGTCAACATAAATGCCCTTCAACCTTTTTCAATCAATTATAAAATATTCCAACATATCTTGTTGAAAATAGTGAGGTCTAATGGTATGATTTTATTTATTTTTTAAAAAATTAAGTGCTTAGGGATGAAAGAATTAATATTTCCATTTTGTTTATAGTATGACGATGGCCTGCACGGGGGCTACCTTGAAGGTGGCGGTGGTGGGGGTGGAGCAGGGCTGTACCACCCAGATCCACACGGCAGTGCCCGGGGAGTGCCGGGCCTCCACCATGGTTCACATTTGGGGACCATGGGACCAGCCCACCCCCAGTATCCACCACCTCCACCCCAACCCCCGCACAACGTACTTGCGGCGGTGGCATCATCGGCGGCGATACCGGACGTTCACAAGCGAGACAAAGACGCCATCTATGGGTAAGTGTTAAACTGATAGTAAACTATCATATGTATACGAAAATAGAGGCTACCAAAATTCCATATTGAAAATTTACTTTTGAAAAATACTATTCGAATCCGTAAACTGCAGAAAAAAAACGATTTGATTTGAATTTTCCGCTCGAATTACGTCCGAATCGAGTCATCACTATATGGTAATATAACTACCAAAATAATTAGAATTCAAGTGCTTGCAGAGTGACGTAGAGATTTTGTCATTATTTTGGCGCGAAGTTTAAATCAAAAGTTAATACGCATATATTTGAAAGTTGTACAAATATTATGACGTGTAAATTCCACTATGAATCCCACTACCATAACTAACTTATCTCCTTTTCATTTCAAAGCAGGCATATCTTATCATTCAAGATCTGAGTGTTGTTGCTCTCATGATAATATGCTTCTATCCATTTGATATACATCAAACGAAGATTTAACTTTTGAGTAGTAAATTTTATATTACAAATAGAGTTTTTCAATTCCATTTTCTAACGAAGTGTCAATCAAATACCTCCTGCAGAATTTCAGCTGATTAATTAATTAAGCTACTTTTGAGGAAACTCTTCTTCAGATTTAGAGTTTGCAGTGATTTATTGCAGCGAGATGCTCCGATTTGTAGCATCCTGGGAACGGAAGCTTATTATTTTCGCGGCAACCCTGTAATTTGTCCACTCGTCGTATGCCCAGGCGGGGTTTCTAACTTCCAGGAACGCCCGAATATTTAGGCCCCCTTAAAATTATCCCAGGGCATTCTTTACGACCAAGGCCCATTCCATCCACGCGACTATTTTTCAACCTAAAATCGCTAGAGGAATTGAAAATGAAAAAAATTATTTCCATTAGTCATATATTCGGACGATATAAGTCCAGTTAGTTCAGTATTTTATTACTGAAAGTGAGTCTATTACTGAAAGTGAGTCTGTTTTTTCTGTTGGAATAGTGACAATGTTGGTATTGGAATCCAAGACACGTCGATGCAAAGTGTATTACGAGCTCTCGACTCTTATCATGGTTGTTATCAGAGGCACATGATTCAAGTGGGCAACTCGACTTTTCAATGCTATCGTGTCCGATAAAAGAAAGAAAAATGCAAAAGCTATAAGACGAAAACTAACTTCTCACGTACCTTTCTGGAGATTTGCTCCTCATTTTTATCGACACCGTTTGCCGTGTCAAGACCCAAGCTGGCTCCCAGAGATAATTGATAAGAACCTTATAGTGACGCGCTACTAACCGCTGTCGAATAATCTACCTTTACGGCGCCAAGATTGTATTACTCACCTTCTTCTAAGACTACGCTTTATAAATAACTGCTCCCGGCAACACATTGGAAATTCCAGACGCACTTCACCTCTTTATTCGACATTTTTATTTCACTTAATTGCATGTTATGTCTTACAAGTACCTAGTACCTAGCTTTATTTCTACCGAGGGGCTATTCACTCACGAATAAGGATTGAGCTAGTTGATGATTTCAAATGATGTCCGTGTCTAAAATAGTTGTAGTTTGTTGAATCTGGTTAAATCAAGACTTTGATAAGTTACACAAATCTGATTTTTTATTCTAATACACTCTCTAGTTCACTAATGCTTATCGAATCTTATTTTGCTTAGGTTCTTACTATCTTGCGTTACATATACGAGATTTAAGAAAATTTCAATCTTTAAAATCGTTAAATTTATGAGTGAATAGCCCCACGATTTCTACCTATATTTTTGTTCCAGTTTCGCGTGGCTTTTGGTTCAATGAGGGAATAAAAGTTATTATAAAAGCTTGTCTTACCACCTAATTCAAAGTGTCTTACATGGTACATAGAATTTACGATTTAAAAATTGGACGAGAGGGGAAAGGAGCGGAAACCACAAAACCTCAGGTTCCCCGAACAATGTTCAACGGGCCATCGTATATCATATCATTACCTTTGCGGTTCACGTCAACCTGACACCTAAGTCCTCCACCAGTCATTTGTCACCCCCACGTGTATACTTTTGTCAGCTCTTCTTATTCAAAAGCCCGCGCCTTCTTCTCCCCGGAAATTCGACCGTTTTAACGCCTCCCCATAAACAATGTTAAGTTGTAAAGTAACATCATACTTGTGACGGAACTTCGAAACAGAAGAGAAATCGAGAGAAAGTTTAATTTTTTTACCTTACTTTTCTTGGATTTAACACATTGAAAAATGAAGGTATTGGAATTTGAAAATAATCTCTGCAAAGTTAATAAAATTTCGCTTCGAATGAGCTCGGAATAAAGGGACTTGGTATACATTTTAGACTGGAAACACACTCAGTTTTAGTAGACCGAAATTTTTTCGCTACCTTAAACCTTCCTTGGTGTGGAATAGCCACATTAAAGAACAAAGTGTGATTTAAACAATGATTTCGGAGACAATTCAACGGAACAAACATTACTCTTGGTAGTGTCAGTGCCACACTGTAAACAAGGTAATGTTTAACTCAGATGTTAGGCACGAAGTGCGAACAACTCGGGGTACGAAATGCAAAACAAACCAAACCAAAACAGTTCGGCTTTTCATAACCCAAGTCTAGGAGATGTTTGAATCATATCAACAGCCAAAGTAAACACTGTTTAGATTTGTGATTTTGAATTTGATAACCTTTGCAGCTGTTATACTAAATTTTTTCTGTCTAATTCTTTAAGTGTTTGTCCCAAATGAAAGGTTTTTAGTAAAATATTTCTTTTATGCAATAACGGAGACAAATTTGTGTTTTGGTAGAACGTGAATTTACTTGAAATCACAGGTTCCAAATTATGCTGGTAATCGATCATGATTAAGTGGAAACAAAAAAAGCCGTTCACGCCTTTGATATATTAATTGACCTAATCATTGTTTTCGTCGTAGACTCGTCGAGTGGAAACCACAATTTCTCGCCCATATGAAAAAATCTTGGAACTTTCACGGTAAACGTTGTTGATTCGCCAGTTGAGCAAAACGAGCGTGCAAATGACAAGAGCTCTAACCTCTTTACATAGCTAAGAGAAAATTATCTTTTCGCCATTCTGGAAAGAAAGATTGAAAAGAATTTCCATTATATATTTTCCTGAAAAATGTTGAAAATAAAGCAGGGAAACGTAAACGGGTAGTGTCTTTTTCTAATTTGTATCCTTATAAAATTGTATTTACATAATATATTTGGAATGGAGAATAGGAATTCAGGGTGAAAGAAATATTGCCACCTGATGGTGCAAAGATTGAAAAAAAGTGGGAGAAGTAGAATCTGAGGAATTATCCAAGGAATTATCTTGGCGCTGAAGAAGTGGAAGGGGTAAGGGCGAGTTGACTTTTTTACCGCCCCGTGGTATAACCTCGACTCAGTTGCTCAGTTCGCAGACTCTTTGCTGGCGGTTGCTGGTTGCTGTTGCCGCTGGCTACGTCAATTTGTCGAAATTCGTTCCGAATCGTTTTATGTCCGCTACGCTGCGAGCCACGACCGGCTACCATGCGCACACAATAATGTCCAGGTACACATCCACCTATCGACAAAAGGGTTAGGGGCCTGAGACTCAGTACAAAACAACAACAGAAAATCGACTAGATAAGATTCCAGCATCTTGAATAATTAGACTGATTGCGTTTGTAGAAAAGCGTTTTTATATTGTTACTTGATTCAATTTTTTGAGAAAAAAAGAACATTTGTGCTAACATTATCTAGAATCAGATTGTCTAGAATCCGAATCGAGATTTTTCCTTTGAGTTAGCATCGCCATTTTGTAATTGAAAAAATGTCAAGTTCTGGGTAGCACAAATATATTATACAACAGGGGTGTCCAACGCAAGGCCGGCACGCTTCTCCTTCTCCGAGCGCTTCTTCGAGAATTCTCTTCTTGTTTACCCTTTCCGCATCGCGCTCACCGCATGAACGCATTCAAGGTGGTAAGAGAGGGGATTAGCGAGTGACAGTTATTTACACCGTCGCTCACGCGTTGGACACCTCTGCTATACAACCATTATCTGAGAAAACATTTTTCAAAGAAAAAAAAAACAATGCACAATATCGTGCTGCAAATACGAATTCAGAAACCTAAAAAAGTTTTCGGAAGAATCCGATGGAAAATCCATCCAAAAGAACTAAAAAAATATATAATCAAGGCCGTAGGATTCGGATGTGGATTTTTTAAATCCTGCATCTTTAAATACAAGATCATAATCAGTATGATCCATTTTTTTAGCAACTTCCAAGTAAAATCAAATTGAACTCTTTTTTGGAAAATTTAAATGTTGGTGAGAAGGTTAGTAGATAAATTTTTCATTTCCGTCGAGCGATTAGAAATTCACATTTTTTGAAATTCGGGTCAAAATATATTTTCAAGTTCGAAGAAGTAAAGTTACTATGGATAATATGACACTTCTGACAACTTTCCAAATTTTACAGTTTTTCAAAAATCAAAAATCAATTATATTTTGGGATTGTTTTGTGTTTTGAAAGAAAATGTTTGAGTTCTTGAATTGGTATTTGCAGCACTGTATTGTACATATCAGTACTTCAGAGCACAATATTTATTCTCTTTCTTAGACAATTGCATTTTTCCTAATTTTTTTTTTCTCCAAAAATGGTTCGTGGTTTCAAATTTTTCATTACGGCATATTATTGCAGATTTGTACTATCCAGCACGAATGATGCTGCTTGCCCAGAAAACTTCCACTCCCAAAATTCTTCCTCGATTTTAACTTCTTGGAAAAATCTTTGAAGACACAAAAAACTTATCAAATTTTGATGTGTGGGTAGGAACATGAATGCGAATTTCTCTTCAGTAATTTTTAATACCGGTAAATTTATTGTTTATTATTGAGGAATTAATCATAATATTTCCGAGCCAGAACGGGAATATTGGTGCTGCATGGGCTAATCTTATCTTATTTCTTGATCCTCCCAATACTAGGTCGTAGTCATGGTCGATCTACAAACGCGGCAGTCTCAATTCCGCGTAATCCACTCGGCGACGTACAGCTGTGTGAGCATAGTGCGTAGCTCACGCTAATAAAACATGTGTAGTAATTCCCATAATATATGATGCTTCGATTCGGGTGCATTATAATTCTGCATCCTACATGTAATTACTATTCACAGGACCTCCTCTGACTAGATAATAATTATGGAATTGGAAATGGAATGAAATTAAAAACTAAAATAAAACATCTCTCACGAATTTCCGATTAGAGTATTAGAGTTGAGAGGCAAAGATTTATTTAATCGAAACGAACTCTGTAACTGAAATGAAGATACAAGCGAATTTTTTTCTGTTATGATAAGTACTTTGATGCAAATCTGAATGTTGAATTTTAATTTGTCTCGTTTCACTGAAAATTGAAACGTTATTAATGCGGTAACTTATGCGCGATAACTGTTTCGAGTGCCTCGTACTGATAGAAGGTATTACGCAATACTTAAAAGAAGTTACAACATTGTAAGACATTGAGAGGAGAATCCTTTTTAGAGACAGTCTTTCCTCTGGTAGCTTACGAAAAACTGTGCAAGAGTGGCTCACTTTGTAGCTCGCTTTGTAGAGTAAGTTATTTGAGTTTAAAGAAATTGTTTTCAATGCTTTCGAACTCAACACAACGGTAGCACAACTGGACGAAATTTAGTCGAGATATTATGGATAACAAATGTCTAAAATGAGAATCTCTGATCTTCAACATGATAAGATAAAATATGACTATCTCATGTGAATATTTTTCATCGAAATAACGCTTTGTATTGTTCAGTTTTTGCTTTTTTGTGAAAGTTCCATACTCAATAATAACTAATTTATTTGACATTATAGTTTTCCTAATAATATTTTAATTTGTTCCGATTTTATTTGATTAGAAATAAGATTATGATCTCGATTATGATGGATTCCCTTAAATTTTTAATATCGGCTTTGGTCCATAGTTTGAAGTATTACTACATTTTTTGAATTATGAGAGGTTGAGTGTAAAACTAAAGGCAGAAGTCCGTCTTCCGTCGGACCGCGAAAGAGGCCCCGTTTCGAGGTCCCTTCCATCACCGACAAATCAGGATCACCAACCTCGGCTGCTTTTCGTCTGAACGCTTCACGCTGAATTTCGTTTCTTGTGTCTCGGTTGTCTAAACTAATTGCGTCCTCGTAGCACTAACAGTGCTTGATAAAAAGACCTAAGAAGTCTCTTCTCACGCCTTTTTTAGAACTCACCTTCTTGTCAAATTTCGTCAATTAGTAGTCAGGCGAAACTTTGTTTCATTCTCCAAAATTTAAGTTTGAACTGCTCCGAGCTGGTTGAAATAGATTGCAGAAAATGCTGGGCAGTTTTTATCCCTAAATATAAAGCATTATATCACAAGAATTCTCTATAAGAAAGAAGAATTTCAATCGTGATTGGCTGATTACTCGGCACAAAAAATACTTGAGTTGATCCGATGATGATGAGTATTAGCAAAAGCGAATGCAGGGTGGCGACTTGACCGGGAAAGACCGGGAATTTTATTGACCGAGAATTTGATTTAAAACCATGAATTGACTCGACTCAAACTAGACTATTAAAAATTTTACCGAAAAAATACGAGAAATGACCGCTTTCTATTTATGAATTAGAAAGATATCTTGTTATTTGATTTAAGGAATGTAGCACTCTTTCAATCTGATTCTCAAAATATTTAAATATATCTATACGTCATGAGAGGAAGAATTTCTTCTTTTTCCAAGATAAGGAATGCGTTTTACAAATTTTTTTCTCTGTAAGATTTTTTCAGCTGATTCAAATTTGATAATCGAATTGATGATAGCCCGAACCTACAGAAAGAATAATTATATTCATTTATCGAAAAAATGTGTTTATCACGTTTTATTTGCTTTTCCTTATTTATCTGACTTGGGACAGAGAATTTCAGAAAATAGTTAAAGTTTTTATTTCAGGGCAGGGAGTTCCAGGAAAGAAGTATAATTTCACTTGGAACAGGGAATTAAAAATTCAATTAACCTTTTTGAATTCAAACTTGTTTGTTGAAAATAAAACTTCCTCGTTAAATTTACAACATTTCGATTCAAAATTCACCTCTAGTTGATGTTGTAACTACTTTGTTAAAAATCAATTCATCTTTTTTGGTGAAAATCTAAGTATTCAGTTGAGCGTTGATTTTTCAATTTGTGAAACAAACTATTTCTTTGAGAATGAACTTCATGGAAAATTTGCCTTTTCTGTAGAAAATTATTCTTTATGGTCAAAAAGTTCATCTTTTTGCTTAAAACACCTTTATTCATTTGAATATTCATCATTATATCAGGAAATTCATCTGTTTGGTTGAAAATAAATTACTGCATCTGAAAATTTAACTGTTTCATTTTTAGTGAAAAATTGATCTTTTTTGGTTCAAAATTCGACATTTCGGTGAAAATTCGTCTTTTCGAATTGAAAATTCAATTATCTCGTTGAAACTTCACGTATTTTTGTTGAAAAATCGATTGTTTTGTAGAAAATTATCTTTGTATTTTGAAAGTTAATATGCTTCTTCATAGATTTTTACGGTTAACAATTCATATTATACAGTTAAGCATTTTAGTCGAACATTCATCTTGTCGAAAACTATTATTGGTTTAAAATGATTTTCCAAGCCAAAAATGTCACTACTCCATATTTCAACCATTCTGTTGAAAAATGTATGTTTTGGTTGAAAATTGATTTTCTGTCAAAAATTGAACTATTCTAGTTAAATGTCTACCATTTTAGTTAAACATTCGTCTTTCTAGTTTAGAATTCAACTACTTCAGTTAAAAATTTACAATTTCATTTGATTCGTCATTTTGTGCATACATGTAATAATTTGTTTGACATTTTTTCTTGTTTGTTGAAAGATAATTTTTTTGGTATAAATAATTTTTCAACTAAAAATTTAACCTATTCCAATTAAAAATTCCATAGTTTCTTTCAAAAATCTATTTGTTTAGTTCAACATTCTTTTTCAATTTAAAATTTGAGTATTCAAATTTTCATTTAATAATCTTTTTCAGTAAAAGTTAATTTATCTGTTTGAAACATCGCAACTCCTTCAGTTAAAGATTCTTTTTTTCCAGTATCAAACACTTATGCTTGGTTTAAAATTGGTTTTTTAAACTGAAAATGTTACTGTTCCATTTTTGGTTGAAAATGATTATTTTTTACTTTGAACTTCGACTATTTTGTTAAAACATTAGGTATATTTTTTCTAAGAAAATGATTCTTTCTATTTGGAATTTAATCTTCTTCTTTGAACATTCACCTTTATGGTTGGAAATTGAAGTACTCCAGTTACATATTTTTGTTCTTAGTTGTAAATTCATCTTTTTGTTTTGAAATTTATCTGTTCTGGTTGAAAATTCATTATATTGGTTGAAAAAAGAACTATTTTGTTGGAAATCAGTTTTTTTTATTGTAAATTTATTTTATCAATTTTAAGTTCAACTGTTTCAATTTTTGTTGAAAAATGATTTATTTTTGTTGAAAATTAGGTCATTCTTCTCAAAATTGATTTATTTCGCAATGTTTGATCTGTTGTGTTGAAGGATGTTTAGAATGAACGTCATGATAAATAAATAAAAATAAATATGTTACTCCTAGTTGAAAATTGAAAAACATGACCGGGAAGAACCGGGAAATGAACGGGAATTTGAAATCTTCCGCCGAATCGCCACCCTGGAATGTCTTTTTACTAAAGAATCAGTGAAAAAAGACCCAAAATTTGTTAAATTTTCTCTGAATGAAATATTGAAAAAAGAGCCAATATATGAAGGAAATAATTGAAATATATTAATTTAGTGATTGATTGGGCAGAATATAAAATTGAACTTTTTATTACAGGCACCCTTTGTTCCCGCTACTCGCCCTTATTTTCGAAAAGTGCGAGTTGGCGACGTGCACACCCCGAGAACCTGGAGTCGCGGGTGGTGATGTGTGTTCGTCCGAAAGTTTCAACGAGGACATCGCCGTCTTCTCCAAACAGGTGAGTTCTCCTCCTTCTCGCTAGTCGTAATTCATGTCCCTTTTGTCACATTTGCGAGCCAAACTGAAAAGCAGAAAGTAAGCTGACAGGAGGGCAAAGTGGTATCGGCAGAAAAAGGCAAAGAAATCACGGTTCACCGATAAGCTTCACGACTTACGTTAGATCATTTGCGTCGCTGGTAATAATGCCAATTTGTCATTCGTAGCTCATTCAACATCCAAGATATGTCGGGTTATTATTCGCCGTTATCGCTGGGACATTTGCATAAAATATGACAACTTAAAACTCGCCTCAACAATGCATTTAAAATTATTGTATGTTATCTTTTATGCTTTTCAAGTTTTAAGAGTTCCGCCTTCTACTCTTCTTACGTAGGCACGGACTTTTTCATTTTTCCTGAAACTCAAACATATAACAGAGCTGTTGGAAATACATAATTTTATTTCAAGTGAATTTATTCGTACCATAAATAACCGTCAGTCATTTTATTTTTATCTCCTGTTTATTAATCAAAGATTGAACCAAGTCAGGAAAGAACGCTGCTGGTTAATTGACCCTGATTGAATGAAATCCAGTATTTATATCAGTCACTTTTTGATTTCTGACAAATAATGCGGGAATAAGAAGCTCAACAATGTCTGTGATTATAATTTAACATTTTTAACATGATTGCATGTGTCAGAATTTTTTAACTCATGAAGCAATAAATAATACATTTTTTTCTACTTAATGCATGATTTCATCACTAATTGAAACGCTTTTTACGTCAATCTCAATTTTCCTCTTACGGTTTACGAAATAGTTCAAAGATAAATTTATTTCATGAACGTTTTAGGATTTAGGTAGAGGATGAGTACACAAATCACAAAGGTGAAGATAAAATGCAAGTGGCAAGGGAATTGCCTTAACAAGCTCTAAAATAATCTGTATTGGCCTCTAGTAAAGATTGTGTCTGCTGCAAAGTAAACCGAGAATTACATTTTTCATGATAAAAGTCGCCGTACCAGGCATAAAGTGTAAACGATAAACGAAAGCGACAATAAGAACTATAAATATAAAATACTGCCCATGAAACAGGAATTCAGATTTTGAAACTCACTTCTGGGATGCTTAATTCGAGATGAGCCTCGTAAACCGCCACTATCAAACCTATTCCCACCAGGGAATCCGAACAAAAAAAGGGACTAGACTCTGGTCACGTCATAAGCTTCACTATAATTATGTACCATCCTTCTTGGTCTGGTAAACGAATCGTCCGGATTTCTTGGTCATTCATCGCCTCGCCCAATGACCTGTCACGTTGAATTCGTGCAAGAATGTTTTGACGGATCTGAAATGTAGCTTGAGCTACACAACCTTAATTTTTACCAACTGGAACAGAGTACACTCTCAGAAATTTCCTTTCAACGATAAAGTCGGTCCTCTAAACGTTAGAGTAAGATACTTTAAAAGCCGATTCTTTTCACTCTCAAACTATCTAGTTTTACGCTGAAATGATGTCGTCTGAACTAGAGTCACGCATTTTCATCTTTAGAAGATGCTCACTTTTACCGTGAAACGATTCTTAGATTAACGTTAAGAGTATGCACTTTAATTGTGAAAAAATTGCCTTTTTAAAAGCATGGTGTTGCCATTCCACGCATGCGCACACACATGAAACCTTGAACGTTTCGAGTCTCCTAAATAGTTTTACGGTAAAGGTACGTGCGGCGTCCTTGAGAAAATAATAATATGTTTTTATGTACATTTTTCGTCGCGTGGTTTTGGGTGTCGTCACTTGAAAAAAAAAAACAGGAAAAAGTAAGCGTTGAGAATCGCCTTCCTTGGATGTGCTTGTAGTGTGTATACGAGGACGGATGGCAGTGTGCTCAACGAGGCAGAAGACTTTTTAGGTCCTCATTTTCGGCTTTCGGGACCCAACTCGTCGGGGTATACCGGGTATATACCTACACTCCAAGGACACGCTGGTAATCTGAGCTGAGGCCCCATGCCGTGAAGCGATTTGGGGCCTTTTAAAATCGTACCATTTCACCGTCTACATTCCAGTGCGCACATGTAAGCGCGTATATATTCGCTGAGGCCGCTCAATTGATTCATCGCGCGAAACTTGGCCCATCGCTCGAATTAAGAGTCGAGGTTACAAAAATAAAATAACAGAAAAAAAACGGAAAAAAATCTTGAAATATTCTTCAGACTGATCTCAGAGACGAGGGGAATAGCAGAAAAATAGACGCTTGAGGATTGTGCGACGTAAATGAGTTTCTGGAATAATAAATCTCATAATAAATTGAAAGAAACGAAATTCCCGTGAAAATTCCAGAAAGTTAACTTTTTATTTCAAGTTGAAAAAAAAAATGTTATGTGATCAAATAATTTTAGTTTGGCAGTAATTTATGATTGGGATGTTTTACCGCCGAACGCTGTTAATCTGAATCATATTAGAGAAAGTTTAACTGATAAGAATGAGAAGGAATAAAATATATAAAAATATATAAAAATTTGTTCCATTCCTAACAAGGAGATACATCCTTGCGCTCAGCACTTGGTTTGGCCGCGAGAATATTCCACCATATTGAAAATGTGATTTTCCAGCCTGGCATGGATCAAAGCTCTTAATACATATATATGACGCTGAATTTTATTAGATTTGCAACAGCTAGAATCCCATTCTTGTTATCTTTGTTATTTTAGGATTTGAGAGCTCAAAATACAAGAAAGATTTAAACAAAACTTTTTCTCTTCCTCTCGTAATTGGGAGCTGTAGTTGATTTTTTTGTTTTTCAATTAACTTTGCTATCAGTGTGCTTCGTTCTCACTAGACTAGAGTAATCATCTTATTCAACGTGGGAGAGCTTACCTCTAATCATTGCCTTATCTCTACATAGCTTGTCTCCAACAGAGCTACCGTGTTACTGGAGCTTCCTAAATTTATATTTGAATTTGACTTTAAAAAAATATTTCTGAAGTCTCCAATCACGAAAATATTGCATTCAAATGATAATGTGATTATACAGTTTATTACTTATATTTAGCCAGCTTTATATTTTAAATTTCAAATCATATTTTTAATTCTTAGGTAGCATAACGATTAATTTCAAATTCATATAGGAATGGAGTAAATGAACGAAAAAAAATTAGTTTAAGCATGATAAAATTCAATTCGTCTCTCCACCACTATATTTGTGGAAGCTAAACGCCGCCAACCATAGTCGGCCTTCACTTTACTCTCTTATCAGCTCAACTTATTGACACTTGTACGCGTTCTTTCGAGGTTTGCTAGAGATTTGATCTCGGATTTTAAACGCATATAGTTAAGATTTCAGTTGTCTTTTTTCTGTTTTCCTCTATGCAACTGAATACTAAATAATTCAAGTTTTCTTCCTATACATTCTGTGTTCTTGATAATTTCAAGATAATGTTTGTACAGCTGAATAGGTGAAAATATACGTATGCAAGTATCATCAACCTACCTCATATAAAATGTTTGGACCTAAATTACTATAATTACAAAGTTGTTACAACCATCTCAAACGTTTAATACTTAATGGCATGCATTGGTTCAAGCACGCCAAATAAATGAGTAAAAAATTGTTATAAGTGCTCATGATAAAATCTGCAATCTACACTATTTCAGTATTATCTTGTAATTTAGATTTCAATCGTGAATTCTTAATGTAGTTGCAATGTGAAAGGAATGTAATTGAGCGACTTTTGAAATAACACTAATCAGTAATTAATGCTCTTTAAATATTTCAAATATTTCTAGGAAAGTAGAAAATATTTGTACAGTTAAATGAAAAGAAAACAGAATCCCAATTTTTTATCTCTGATCTATAAATGATGACGAGTGATGCTGGGGGAATGACGTCGATGAACGGCATACAAAAGGGTTGTTAGATAAGCAGGTGACAATCCTCTTGCGGCCATTTTTGAGGCGCTAAGCCCCCATGGATTCTGCTCTCTCTTTCTCCTTTTCGATAGAGGCGCGATAGGGACTTCGTGACAAAAAGGCCGCACGCTGCGTTGCGAGATTATTCTGTACTTATTCCGCATTGTGCGCATACATGCGGTACCACCCGTGTCGTGACTGCGCATGTGCAGTGCCAAAGCGCGCAGGGGCGTGCGTGTGCAATGTGCATTCCACGTCCATCAACGAAGGTAACAATTGTATGTATCATTTAAGGGACTCCATTGTAGTCATCATTTTTCGACGTATTTTGATAACAGTACCTCACTCTCAATTCATAGCTAAAGAAAGTTTGAGGTCACGTGCTCTAGAAAACTTTCATCGTTTCACAATGATCCAAATGCAAGCATCTGATGTGAGTGCATTCCCAATAATTGATTGATTGGAATATATTAAGGAAAAGGTTTATAGAACTGGGAAACGTGACAAATATAAAGTTTCAATAAAAGAACTGTGTCAATGACTTGTTGACGCTTGCACCAGTTTTATGTCCACTGTGCAAACTTGTTGACATCTGCTGGTCTAACGTTGTCTGTATGAAAACTTGTTGACGCCTGCACTAGTTTTATTTCCACTGTGCAAACTTGTTGACCTCTGCTGGTCTAACTTTATGTCTCTGTGAAAACTTGTTGACATCTGCTGGTCCAACTTTATGTCTCTGTGAAAACTTGTTGACGCCT
>WSXT02000023.1:2299879-2333483 GCA_011762715.2 Neuroterus valhalla
GCACTAGTTTTATTTCCACTGTACAAACTTGTTGACCTCTGCTGGTCTAACTTTATGTCTCTGTGCAAACTTGTTGACATCTGCTGGTCTAACTTTGTCTGTGTGAAAACTTGTTGACGCCTGCACTAGTTTTATTTCCACTGTACAAACTTGTTGACCTCTGCTGGTCTAACTTTATGTCTCTGTGCAAACTTGTTGATATCTGCTGGTCTAACTTTATGTCTTTGTGAAAACTTGTTGATGCCTGCACTAGTTTTATTTCCACTAACTTTATGTCTTTGTGAAAACTTGTTGATGCCTACACTAGCTTTATTTCCACTGTGCAAACTTGTTGACCTCTGCTGGTCTAACTTTATGTCTCTGTGCAAACTTGTTGATATCTGCTGGTCTAACTTTATGTCTTTGTGAAAACTTGTTGATGCCTGCACTAGTTTTATTTCCACTAACTTTATGTCTTTGTGAAAACTTGTTGATGCCTACACTAGCTTTATTTCCACTGTGCAAACTTGTTGACCTCTGCTGGTCTAACTTTATGTCTCTGTGCAAACTTGTCGACATCTGCTGGTCTAACTTTATGTCTTTGTGATAACTTGTTGACGCCTGCACTAGTTTTATTTCCACTGTGCAAACTTGTTGACCTCTGCTGGTCTAACTTTATGTCTTTGTGAAAACTTGTTGACGCTTGCACCAGTTTTATGTCCACTGTGAAAACTTTTTGACCTCTGCTCCAACTTTACATCCACTGTTTGTGCTAACTTTTTGACGTCTGCAACTTCTTCGACATTTGCACAAACCTAGTTAGGCAAGAGTTTAGCAACATAATTATTATAGTAGAGATGAGATTCTCAAATTGACAGACCGAAAGAGTAGAAGCGTGTCTGTTATATAAGCCTATATCTGATTTGCAACCTACAATACCTGGAAAAAACGAGTTGCACACTTTTATATATTGTATAATATGTAACCTTTTCGAGGAAGTCTGAGGGTAAAGGGAGCGATTGAAAGAATAAGACTGCTCATTTGATACCATTGTAAATTGATCTATTCAATAGGCGGCCCATTATCCCGTCGTGGGTTGCTTCTGCCCTGTGGAGCACTGTTCCGAAATACCGTACTCCCCCGACGCTCCACGCTGTGCGCTTTGCGACGTGACACACGTGGTATCCCGCTGGGCATTGTTGTGCCCTTTTTTTAACCTAACCTCTAAAACGAGACGCGCGTTCCACTTTTGGTTGATTCAAAACGGTTCCTGTGCATCCAGTCGAAAAAATACCGTCTGTTTTGTTCTTTAATCATCGAGAAACAAAGTTGCAATTTTTGGATGACCATTATGAAAATTCATACATTTACAAAGTTTTTTGTTAATTGAAATTAAAAAACCCATATTTGGGAATAATTGCTCGCATTTCGTCGATTCTCGCAGTATGGGGTCCTCTTTCGAATCTCAAAAGAGCTTCAAGCATCTTGAGAAGAAGGATGTGGATCGCGATTGCTATTTGCAGATTCTAATTGTGATTCAAAGTCAATTAGTTGGAACACATTGGTGGGAGGTGTATGGTCACCAGCCGGAAACATAATTTCGCAGACCGGTTTTCTTGGTGAAATGCAAGTGTCGTTACTAAGAAACGATTTCTTTTTTGTTGCATAAATATATATAAGACAGCTCTACTACGTACATCAGGAGAGATGTACATTTTACACAGACAGAGTTAAAGATATAGACGTTGCACGTGGCACAATTGTTGACTTTTTTTTCTCACAAACGTAACAATCATTGGCGTTATCATCCATGTTTCTCACATATTGTTGACAATTCGATCCCCTCTCTGCTCATACATTATCTCATTAACTGTCGAAATAAAAATCTTGATAAGAGGCTTCACGAAACGTTGTACCTTGTACTTACCCAAATCATTTCTCTATTAATAAAATTCATATATTCTAGATATTTTCTTTTCGCGAACAACTAATATTATATGACTAGTGGTGGCAGTTAACCACCTGCTTTGGGGAATTCAAATTAATTTCTTGTTTGTTTCATAATCGAACGTTGTCATGGAAATGATTACAAGTTTATGGCGAGATATCAATTTCTGGTAGCTCATGGGCCTCTCAGAGTTTAATTTACATCGCCCCCCATCAGCGAGTGAGAGCCATAGTTTCTCTCCTCCACTCACATGTCCATGAATCAAAAGTTCAAGGTCATCCGTCACTTTTGCGACAAGTCTCGCTGGGGTCGCGGGGTCACTCCGGAAACATGTCGGGTGTGGGTGTTCCCGAGTCAGTCGTGTGCGTGGTGGTGGTTGCTGCTGCTGCTGCTGCTGCTTGACGGTCTGCTCGAGTGTCGAGAAGGTTCGTACCTCGTGATGCCCCGTTGGGATTTATTGGCGCAATTAGAATGCACCTCGGGGGCATTAAACCCTCGTAAAACGTTGGAACGCACTGACGGGCTGACTAATGCCTACGACAGAGAGCACGCGTGCTACCTGCTTTCCACTCTTAAAACTCAACAATCTTCAACAGAAGATATTCCCGTCCCAGAAACAGGAGAAAACGAACGAGCTTGGACAGGACTTTAGTAAACCACCATTTTTAAAGTTGGTCGTAAAAAGAGAAGAAAAAAACGGACAAATTTGAGGCAGCGAGGCTCAGGTTTATTGAGGTACACTCCAGATGATGTTATAACGAGGCGTAAAATATCTTGTACGTTATTTTCCTAATGATTGGTCATGTGTTGAAATACGTGTCGTTGACATCTGTTCTTTAAGATACATGTTTTTAGTATAATTTCGTTACGATCTTCGAGGTAATAATTATTTATTTTTGTAGTTCTGACTTTTTTTAGGGGTTTTTTTTTTTTGCAAATCAATAATTCGAGCTTGATGCTTTTAATTTTCGCTTTCTTCGGTGTGAGATATGATATAATTATCGCCAGTGGGTCAAAAGGTTATCAGGTGAACCTGCATGCTAAAGTGGAGAAATGTAAACAGGCCTAAAGCTGGGTTATCATAATCGCAATGCTGCTGATTGTCTCTTTCGTCGCTCTTGTCTCGTTATTGTAGTCAAATTGATTTTATTCAAGTCGTCATATTGTATCATTGTCACATTACGGAGACATTTTTTGTTGAACAGAAGGACCGATAATCAATTGATAAATGTCACTACATGGATTCTAAAGTCAACACCGTTTATCCAATTAAAATTGAATGCAATACATCAGGTAAATCAACAAAGAAGTATATTGAAACTGAATTGAAATTTAATTGAATTGAAATTTGCTAGCAAAGACTTTTTCTCGGACTCTTCAATGCGAGATTCCTCGCCTCGCTTGAATGCCGCTGAAAAAAACATGGTAGCGGTTCTTGTTGATGCCTGCATCGAGAATTGCGCGCTTCTTCAGCCGAGAGACCAAGGGTTATTCTCGCTTTAAAAGATAAATGAAAAAAGACTATGAGAAAAAAGTTAATTTTTTTTAATGCTCCTGCGAACATCGTGTCAATACTGTCAGGAATTCGCTGAGAAACTAACATACTTTGGATAACAGTTTTCTTAGTGCGAAAGCAAGCTTTATAAACATCAAAAAATTGTCTTCAGTTTTTACCTTGGTTTTGAACGAGGTTTCGAAAGCAAAATGTGGAGGTCAAAAATATCTCATCTCTTGATCTTTGATTCCCAGGAAAATTGGAGAGCTAGTTTTGCAGGTATAGTCTTTTCTAATTTTCAAAAGAAAAAGTCAAGGTTATCACTTTCTTGATCTTTGCTGGTCGAGTCAGGGAAAGTTGGAATAAGCAAAGTTTATGGAGTTTGAAAATGGTTGGTCTTCCTGTTGTATTATTTTACAGCATCCTGGAAAACCTGGACCACTGACTGGGGATTGGACACCAGACTGCCAGAGAAAGTCTCCTTTTCTTTTATTCGCTAATTGCCTCTTTGAAGAATATTTTCCTCTTGAGTAGGACAAAATGATGGACGTTGCATGAGTAATATATATGTATATCTGCGTGGGAAAATAGTAGAGTTGAATAAGATACAGCACTCTCAACAGGAAAAACATTTCAGGCGGGACGATATTCAAACATCGAATTTCTTTACAGCAAAATGTATCATTTATAAGAGAGAAAAAGAGGAGAAGTAAATGTTTTCATGATGCTGTGAGGATTCTGCTTTTGAATATTTTGAAGACTGGTGACATGGTTCCATTCCACACTCTTAATCATTTGTTTATATGAGCAGCTTCTGAAAGACCACACGCACTCATAATCTTTCAGAAATATACGCATTAAAAGAAGCCTTGGATTCGACTATTTTTTATATGACTTTATAAAATTCAATTTGAAAATTGATTGTTTTTTTGTTCATCATTCCAATAGATTTCGCTCTGATGTAAGAAGTCAATGTTCCCCTCGATTCTAAAGTAAAAACCGAGGTAAAAACTTGGCAAATTTTCCAAGGGGAAACTTGGTTGGGTTATCATCAAAGGTCGGCGTTTTGTTTTTCCAAGAATTTTTATCAGCGAGTTTGTGTTCTTTTTAAGATTAAAAGAGGGGGGGGGGGGCAACTGTTTACAATTTGTAATCTGTGTCTACCTGTGCGGCGCTAGCGGTCGCTCGGGGACTGTCGAAAAACGTGAAGCGATCGGTTGCGAGGGACAGGCACAGGACATTGCAAGAAACTAGTCCCCCTACGAAAGAGACTTGACAGTATTTTTGTCGAACGTACTGGGAGACACCTTCATTACTATACACTTTTGATGGCGATACGCGAGAGGAACTCCCATTCAGAATTCAATCTCATGAATAACAGCGCATGCGCGATCCTGAATTCGCTCACTCTTACTCTGGCACAAAATTTTGGCCCACGTGTTCGCAATACAAGCAGGAATTTACTTCATCCCTTTCTTGCTGTCTCTTCAATTTCATCTTTATAATGTGCAGCATATTCGCATCTATAACTGTCTACAGACAATTTCTTAATCAAAAATTGGACAGTCATATAATTTTTATTCTTTATATTATTTGAGTCTGAAAAAATATTATTTTTTTTTATATCTGAAATTCCTAGAATTAGGAATAAATATGCTGTGATAATTGTGGTATAATCAATTGTATATTCGCATGCTTTGAGAATCGCAATTATAAGGTTTTTTCTTTTGTTACAGATCAGACAAGAGAAGCCTTACTACATAGCAGACCCGGAGGTGGATTCTTTGGTGAGTTTATATATTGCCTTATTTGTAGAAGTTTTGTCTTGTGTATATGCTCAAGTTGTTACATATGGTTTCTGTGGACACTAATATTATAAAATGTGAGATAACTCATTTCCTGTTAGCGTTTCATCTGTGTAGGAAAATAAATAATTTTTGGAAAATTTGTAAAGTAATGCCAAATTTAGTTTATTTTTCCAGTTTCTATCAAGGCAGATGGTCTTTTCTGAAAGTAGCTTTCTTTTGAAATCGCGTTCAAATAGATGATTAAAGCAGTGAGCCTAAAAACATATGGGGAGCATATTTTTTTCCTAGTCTTTCGAGGGATCTTAAAAACTCGAGGAACGAATACTTCAGATGACCCTGTCCTCCTGCTCTCTTCATTTCCCCCTCTACGTTCTACGTTTTCTGATCTAGATAAGATTGAGAAGTGGGCCTTTAAAAATACACTCAGGAAGATTCAAGAGGGCTCATCTCATTTAGAATTTACCCACGGTGATTCTGAATATGATATCCTGGTTAGCAATTGGATGAAAAAAATTTCTACTTTCGCATTCAAAAATATAGTCACAAAGTATGAATTGTTAAGAAAATTTAATTTATTTGAGATCAGGGGATCACTTCATCACGAGTCACAACTGTAGAAAATGTGGTATGCAGTTTCAATTTTTTTTTTTTTTTTCAATTGTATAGTCACAACTGTCGATTGGCCTCGGGCAGAGGCGCGAGCCATGCAGACAGAAGAATACGAGGAAAAAGAAATAAACGAGTGTAGAGAATATTATGTACTATGCCGCGAAAGAACGCGCGAGCAAGACCGTCTCACTTGGCTCCCCTTACTTGCATTATGCATCCGCATCTGGTATAGTTATGAGGACGTGCGGGACGATGGCGCAGAAAAACGAATGTCATCTAAATTGTAAAAGGCTGCGGAAAAACTTGAGAAAGGATAAGGAATGTCTGGGTATTGCAGCATCTCTGATTTCCGAATTTTTGCGTTTGTTTCAAAATATTACTGTAATCGGACAAATATAGACAAGGGTTGCTATATTATTTTTATTATACAATCAAGCCGAATCCCTTTCGGGGTAAGCTCAACTCGTTGGCACTTTATTATTGTAAAAGAATTATTATTGGTTAAGTTGCACACTGATCCTTTAAAAAAAAAATAAAAAATCCACTCAAACCACGAAAGATAAAGATAAAGGTGAATTTTCAACGAAATAAGTTCTTTCTCAACCAAATAATCATGTTTCCAACAAAAAAGTTGCATTTTTACTTCTAACAAAATAGGTGAATTTTCAACCAAAAAGCTGAAATTTTCTACCAAATATTTGAATTTTAAATGGACAAATTTTCCACAGAAGAGTAAAATTTCCAATCCACAAGATGACTTGAACGAAAGAGATCAATTTTGAACCAAGGAGATTAATTTTCATTCTAATAAGTCAATTCTCAATCAAATAGTCAATTTATCAACAAAAAAGTTGAATTTTCAATGAACAATATGGCATCAACAAAATAGTTCAGTTCATAACCAAATTTTTAAACTTAAAATGGGTGAATTATCAGTCAAATATTTGAATTTCAAATGGACTAATTTTCCACGGAACAGTAAAATTCCCAATCCACAAGACGACTTTAACGAGAGAGATTAATTTTGAACCAAGTAGCTGAATTTCGGGAAAACCTGGACAGTCCTGAAATCGAGCTTGAATTTTTCAAAAGAATCTAAAAACCTGCAAAAGTTAAAAAATTTATGAGAAAACGCTCTATTAAATGTATTAAATTTTGGATTGATAGAAATTGATTAACACTTTCAACTTGGTTTTTCACGGATATTGAAACAATTAGTTGAATCTTCAAGCTTAAAAGACGAATTTTTCATAAGACTAATCAATTTTCTACCAAGAAGTATCAGTTTTTAATAGAACAGTTGAATTTACGGAAAATAAAATTTTCAATCCACGATGATGAATTTTGATGAATGGATTGTAAAAGAAAACCGAGAACAAAATAGTTGCATGAACAATAGTTTACTTTTGAACTTACAAAAGTGAAGTTCCAACCCCATTAGTCAAATTCTTTGTGAAGAAGATTGAATATTGACCAAAATGTTACATTATCAAGCCAAAAAGATGAGTCGAAATTTTTGTTAAAAAATATTATTTTCAAACAAAAAATGTAATCTTGGGTCGATATTTGAACAGCAGAAGATTTTAATTTTCAATTGGAAAAATAGTTGAATTTATTTAAAAAAGACGAATTCTCAACAGAATGATAGAATGTTCAACCAAAAAAGATTGATTTTTAACCAAACAGTTGGAAAGGTGAACTTTCTACTAAAGAATAATAGAATCCTCAACACAAAATGACCAGTTTTCAATCAAACAGTTGAGGTTTTAGTCAAAATAGTTTAATTTTGAAGTCGAAATTAGAATTTTTAAACCAGAAAGATAGACCTTCTATTGGAAAATAATTTCTCAACAGCCATTTTTTGATCTCCAACTAAATATTGTTGAATTTTGAACTAAAAATGATTAACTATTAATCAAAGATTTAATCGGATTTAATAGTAAACTTTTGAATCAAAAAGAATAATGAAATAACTTTTGAAGAAAAACAGTTGGATCTTCTTATTGAGTTCTTTCGAGCTTGAAATTTATTTCTTGGCCGAAAGTTGAATTACTTCGTTAAAAATTCGTTTTTTTCAGTTGAAAATTCATTTCTTTGATATCAGATACGGTTCACTTTATTTTGTTCTGAAAATTCAACTATTTGATAAACAAACAACTTTTATATGAAGAATCTCAAGTTTATTCATATTTTTCATATTTCTTCATGTTCATATTTGAGTTATGGTCTTAGAAACAGAGGTCAGTCCTCCAAAATTTATTTCAGGTGAAATGCTGCAACGAATTTTTCAATAACTTGTCCTGAATGTTTCTTCAGGAATTTTTTGCAGTCTGCAACTCTATTTATTTTATTCTGATATATAGGCATGCAGAAAAAGAGGATCGTAAAGAATAGGTGGTATAGCTTTCGATATCGAATCTCCAGCAAAAAGTGAGAACGCAGCAGCAGGTGTTATGAGTAGTATATCTAAAAAGCTAAATGGCTTTGTATAGAATTTTAGGCGCGAAGCGTCGCGTCGTTTCACGAGTCTAAGAGGGGTTAGAGTTGTGTTGTGCCGAGATCGTTTTGCGATCGGTATTGCGTCCGCTCCCGGGCACAGAAGCAGCTTGGCGTGGCTTCATTACGTCCGTGGCAAATCGCAATCTACGAGCAATGAGCTTCTATCGTAAAGAAGAACGAGGCACGTAACGCTGGTAGTTTTTGCTTACCTTCTCCTGTCTCTCTTACTTTTTCCATCTCTCGCGTTCCTCATTGCATTCTGTCAGTCGATCGACTGGGCTTTTTGCCGATAATTTTGCAGAACAGAAAAGTCCTCACTCTCGAAATTGCCTCCGCTTTCAAACTACTCTACACACTCCAATGTGAGAAGGTGTCTCATATTTTCATGACTAACACTCCATTCACCTCTCTTCTTCTATTTTTATCTTGAGAATATTGTTTTCGTCTTCAATCTAAATGTTTGCTACACGGAGAAAAATGGAGTGTTAAACTTTGAGTGTCAAAATATAAATGGTCAATTTAACCTTCCAGAGTGTATCATGTACGATCTATAATTTTTTCTCTTTAGTCAGAGAGACTCTTTTTTTATGTTCAGCTGAACCATCTGCGGAAAATCAGACTCACTTTCAGGGATGATCGGATCCACAATCTAGGTTTTTGAAGTTGAATATATTGATTTTACTCATTTTGACCATTCCAGAGGGTGAAGCCCACTATCTAGGATACGGAATTTACACTCTGGGATAGTCAAGTTAACCATCTTCAATTTGTGTGTTGCGCGCGCATGTTGAAGAAAGCGCTATTTTTCACAAAGGACTCCAGGATCGTCAACTTTACACTCGAGGATAGTGAAGCTGACCTTCAAATTTTAACACTTCACGGATTGTACGCTACACCATCTAGCGTGCCATCCCATAGTTGAACCTGAAACATGGTCAAATCTTACACTCTAGATGGTCAGGTTGACTATCGATTTTTCTCTCCATGTACGTTATGAGGTACTGATTTTACAAAGTATTTTAAATGTGATTGGAATAACTTGCTGAATTTTTTTCCTGAAATTTGAGAAGCAAGATTGAGTATCGATCTTCAGCACGCGTTGCGGTATGCAGAAAGATCGCGTGCAAAGGAATCGAAGACACGCGCTAAAGTTACTGAGACCGAGGGTTGTTTCTGATCCTGACGATTTTTTATTATTTTGTATCTTTGAAAGAGAGGATATACAGTTACCAAATTTTTTCACTCCCAATTAGGATGTGTAAACGATCTTCTGGCGATGTATTTTAACTTTTGAACATTCTGTTCCTTTTGATCCATCTATCTACATACATAAAAATAAATGTTTGTCTGTATATGTTTTATATAATCGTGAGCTATTCATTTGATGATTTTTAGCAAAGTTGTTGTGCATGAGCCCACAAAGGTTTCTGAGTTGGTACGACCAATTTTTGACTAACTCTGCGGCGGCGAAGCCACCGCCACAGGGCGCAGCTAGTTTTCCATAAATAAATGTTGTGGCTGAAGTATCTTACTATAGTGAAATTCACCAGTCTTCTCTTCTCTTTTATGTGGAGTCGATTCACACGATCATTATTTAGAGAGGACCTGTACCACTCTCGTGTTGATGATAGGAGCGACACCATTAAAATACATTCTTTGTGTCATATCATTAGCTTTATCAGGAGGAACGTTCTCCACAACGATTCACACTCTTGTTTCTTGTCTGCCTGGCACTTTCATAAGTCAGGGATCTCAGGTGCTCTTTAGAAGAGGATTCTTAATACGAAGCCATTTTTTTTTTTTTTTTTTTTTTTGTTGAGACAGGTAAAATCTCTTTTCATATCGACTGACGATGAACGTGAAGATATTTTCTGAAAACTTTTTGCAGCCCTTCTATTTGAAGAAAAGCAATCGCAAAATAAAAAGAGCATCAGCTACTCGAGTAGCCACTTCCTTGAGCATTGCTCTCACTAATTATTTTTCAAGCAACCACTGACAATTAGCATCTCATTGGCTTATTTCTCTCTTATGTAAATTCAGATGTGAATATTATTTAAGAGCGGATAACCCTTGCTTCCTTTCTCACTCTTTTCTTCTTCATGCAACGACTTTCGTCGCACGCGTGGGTATAGGTTAGTTTCTCGGTTTGCTTGCTCGCTTGCTTGCTTGCTTTGCACTCCTCGTTGCGGAGGCCTCTCGTTTCGTTTACGACGCTCGCGAAGAAGCTGCTCTTCGTTTATCCGCCCACCGAGTGTCACCTCGAGTACCCTCCAATGCTAAAGTACTTTGGCACACCTTCCTGTATTTATATGGGAATACATGCATAAATGCATACTCGAATCAACACCGCCACTGCTTCTATAAACTCTTCCCTTGTTCAGACAATTCGGAAAGTGTTTCCAAAAGGAATTACATGAAACAAAAATATCAGATATACGTGAGAATGATTTGGAAACAAAGGAAGAAAAGAAAAGTGCTAAATGAAAAGAAAGTTAATGGATTAAATTTATAAAAACTAATGCTAGAGGTACTGGGACAGTACGCCACACAGTTGAACATAAAGAGTTAAGTGTTGTAAATTTCCACCTGCGTAACGCCCACGTTGAGAATTCGTCTCTCATTCGTAGTAACATTATATCCAAGAGTCTCATTCTGCTCGTTTTGCATCGCTTTTTGACCCGGCTGGCAGTCAAGAATTATGGAGGGGTCACGCGGGGCCTCATCAAGAACTAGGAAGGGGTAAAAGCGAATGTGCAAAGTATAATGTAACAGAGAGACTGCCGAATGGTATAGCGACTTTGGTGGTCCATTTTGTTGAGTCACTTGTTATCCTAGGAGGGTAGACTAGTCATAGCCTTGTAAGGCCCAAAAAGACGATCACTATCTACAATATTTTTGAATGAATCGCTCCTTTTAATATGGAATCGTTCCTTTTATAATGGAATCGTTCTCCCAGGTTAGTAAAAAAATGTAAGCTCTTTGCAAAATTTGAATGGTGGCTTTTAACAATGTCTCTCTCTGGGCCCATTCAAATTGGCCTCCTTTTTAAATTTGTTTTAGAATCGCTTGTGTGCACGCTCAGGGAGTTTTATGTCGTTGTAAAAGGAAAAAAAAGTTGGAGAGGACCCATGCAAGCGCTCTCCTTCTTTTGGGCTTGTTACGACGCTCGTTAAGACGTTAATGTCGCCGAAAATATTCAACAAAAATGCAGGTGCGCACTAAAGTCACAAAGGCTGTTGTTGCTCGTTTAACGTGTTGGAATTTATCACTTTTTCGATTTTGACGAAAGCGAAATTATTGTTTCATTTTTTTTTTGTTCTTCTGTTTATCGTGTGTCTGCGTTTGGTTTTGATTCTTATGTTTCTCTTTCAGTGTGCTTCGTGCATCCTTAGGCAAAGTCGTGCTAGACCCTATGTTGCGCGTTATGTCGAGTCTCTGGGACTATAAATCTCCGGCTATTAGGACGGTGGACCGCCGTTTGATGGCCCGTGCCATGGCACTATCATCTTAATACAGAAGCGCACGTTCTAAAGCATTAAATTTCTCTACCAGCGAATCATATTTCAAGCTTGCACTCACAATTTCTAGATTCCTGACAATACCAATAATTGCAAAATATTTGAATAACAATTCCGTGTTGTTGAACTAAATCTGTTGCATTCTAAATGAACCTTTTTTTTCTTTAAGCATTAGAGGCATGTTTTCTGAGGTCATGAGGCACAATTAATTCATAATCAATGTACTTGATACGTCGCGGCAATACGTCAATCATTTCATTGCTGAAAACAGCATTCTGAATCAAGCGACACAAAACAGCGTAAGATAGACACATTTCTGCATACATCTAATGTTTTTCTTCACATTTTCTCCACTTTAATGACTTTTTTTCAACATTTTAACACTCAATTGTTGAACAGGAATCAATAATGCATCAATTTTTTGCCTACTTTGGTCACTGAATTAATAAAAAGCCATTCAATAAAAAAAAATATCCACATTTCTAGCCTCTATAATTCCGATAGTTGGAATTATCCCGTCCGCATAATTGACCTTAATTCAATTTATTCGAGAAATAGAAAATGCACTTCTCTGAAACAACATCGATCTTTTTTTTTGCAAGAATGTTTGTAATTGAAACGACAATGCTCATTCGATTTGTGTCGATGGAATTAATCAACGATAAAATACAAGTTTAACACTCACTGGTTTATCACTTGACTTGTCATTACTTGAGTAATAAATAATTGAACACTTCGGCATGAGGTGTATAAACTTCAATGGGAAATTACTCTATGCACTTCGTAGTTACTACACCATATCTATCAACAATTGTACGTATTCAATATTCCTGAGATATATCGAAAATATTGATAATTATAATCAGTTTTAATGTCTTAATTTCATTGCGAGTCTAAATCAGTGTGATTAAATTACCGTCCTCTTATATGATTTATTTGCAATTCAATAACCATCACTCCTTCTCCCACTCAAGTATGTCAATGAAACGTCAATAGATCATAACCTGTAGTCGCTTAATTGAATAAATGGCGACTAGAAATACAGCCTCCGAGATCGTGTTATATCGGTATGAAAGATTTATTAAAGAAACGACAAAACCCGTTGACGGCTGATTTTCTGTCACGTTAACAATGTGAGTTATAAAGCGCACTAATTGTCGGGGAATGTCTCATGAATGACAAAAGTCGTAATTAACGTGAAAGACATCTGGTAATGAAGTCATTCGACTCGTATCGATTGAACTTGCCAATGTGTCCTATCTTTAAAGGAGAGGGAAGAGACAGGGGCTGAGATAGGGCCCTGTATTTCCCCCTGTGTTGGTGGGGAAAAGTTAGAGTGGGTGGAGGGCGAGCTGTAAATCACGGTTCATCGATAAGCTTCCTCCGCGTGAATCTCGGTCCCTCGTTAATAATTGATACAATTAACGTCCATTCATTAAGCTGCCCACTTCACCAATCGGCTCTATCGACCAGTGTCAGGCGGCATTTCTGTCGCGATCAGTGAAAAAAGTCCTGTTCCTGCTTTTATCAGTGTTACAACAACGTGCAGACTTGTTTCTATCGTAATTACTTCTTTTCTCTTTTTATTTATAATGCAGAATCATTTACAATTATGTGTGATTGACGGCATTTAAGAAGGAAAATGTAGTCAGAAATTGAGAGCTGTAATTCCGTTCATCTGAATCGCTACGGGACGTAAACATTCGTTTAGCTGAACTCGGGAGAAATTCCCACCACTGTCCCCCTCCGCATAGGTGTTTCTAGAGGTGACTCCTAATTGGTTGCTGCCGTCAGTTGCTTTCTTCTGGGGGTAGAGGGGAACGCTCGATTTCAGCTAAACGAGAGTTCAGCTAAACGGAATTCTTCTGTATCTGTCATAAAACCGTTCACACTACAGGTTTGGTACCAGGTTAGTTGTTGGCCTGCAGTAGACCAGTAGTCATTGTTATCATTATTTTTTCTAGCTTAACTGGAGTGCTACTACTCGTATTTTATCGAAAAACTCCGGATTTGAAATAGCAACTCTTTCCACAATATTCCCCATTTTTCTGTCTATCGCTACCTCCATTATACTTATTTCTATTCAACGCTATATCGGTTTGCCTCTATGCATATGCTGACTTGGTCTAGAAAGATTTACGACGTCGTAGAGTCTGCCGGTGGAAATCGTAGTTAATTCACGACCAAGCTGTAGTACCTTGGCCCCGCTAGATACGGCATCAGTGTGGTTAGCATAAAAAGAGCATAAGACAGTGGGGCCCTGCTTGTTAATCGGATGGTGGTAAGACTTGAGGAAGGGGAAATGAGGGTATGTACTACCCTCTTAGTACTAAGAATTAGTTGAAAAAGCCATAAACAACAATTATCAAATGTTCAAATTGAAAACATTTGAATTTCACACGAAAAAATTTGATGGTCGGTAGAGCCGTGGTAGCGCTGTCATCGAAAGTAAAATTTATCACTTTATCCGGGATGATTAAAAAAATAACTGTAAATTGTCCTTAACCTGTTTTGGAGAAGGTTTCACTAAAGATAAACAAAGTTTCTTTCGAGTCAAATTACACGTGATTCATCTTGGAAACTATTTTAGAAACTTGAGATTTTGGCAAGTGAGTGAGTGAAAGCTGGCTTGTGCGATGTAGATTGGGAATGTTTGGTGTAACATTTCAGTTTGACGGGGTGCCAATAGACTCGTTGACACCGATTGACTCTTCTCGCCGACGGATCAGTATTACGGGTGATCCTTTTGCTGGGCCGATAGCACTGGCTACTCGAGCTCATGCCCGTATACGTCATGAGTATATACGTGCTATGTATTATGTATCTCGAGCATGGATCACACACATAACGTAGATGGGCTCATTCTCTGTATTCTCGCAGCTCACTCACCTCGGCTGCATTGTATGAACGCTCTCTTATAAATAACACCATCTCTTCTCATTTCTTCCCAGCTTTCGTGCTTTTTCTCCGTCTACGCATGATCATCTCGAGTTGCCCCCTTTCCTTTTTATCTTTCACCAGACCCAGAAGTGCGACGAGCATAATTAGTAACACGTGATGAGTGATCACCACAAAACATTTTAAGCGCGTCTCGCGCGTTCATGGACTCGGAATCTGCACGCGTGCTCAGGGAGGAGCCCAGCTCTTATATTTACTACTTCTTTATTCTGTTCTTCTCTGAAAAATAGGTAGGTATACAGACCATAGAGTATAGAAGTTCGCCCTACAGTGGCGCCAACGATATTTTGTCGCGTTATTCAAATTTGTAACTTTTAAATATTCAAGTAAAGTTTACCCCTGGTTCTCCCATAGATTTCTTTCAACAAATTGGATATACTTTTATAATTTTAAAGAAGTTTCTTTTGAAAACCGTCCCTGGGGTATCAGTGTGCGGGACCATCTGGTACTCATATAGAGGACGCATTGTTGGAGAACGGATTTCGCGCCATTTTTGATGCCCACGAGTTTGAGCGTTGCTTTTGCCAGCTTTTGCTGCGGCAATATACACGAGATACCATCTCGTCTTCACGAAGTGGGTCCTGAAGTGCGACTCGTTTCACTGCTCCCTTTTCTCTCGGCACTTCTGTCGCTCAGTATAATGCGATCAACTGTTCGGCCCACTTGCCGAGCCACTCCAGATCTTCCGCCCCCCCTCTCACCGATCTTTTTATCATGAAAATAGATTCCAACCTTTCTGGACTTGTAAATTTTCTGGTTTCTTTGAAGAGAACGATCCTGAAGCTCCCAACACTTCTTTTTCTGATGAACTCGTATTACCCTCAAAGAGTCTCAACCTGCCGGACCTTTATCACCCGATGAGAGTCATAATGGACTCTGACTGCTTAAATATAATTTCCATTAGCAGCCGGGATTGCCCTTTCGCTTAATTGAATCGCCACTTGAGTTCCAGACGACCAATACTGAGTTTATTATTCGACCATTTCAAGGGTGAAGCTTCGACAAAGAAAATAGCGTGTCCATCCGCATTAATTGTCATGAATCGCAGAATGATGCAAACCGACGTCTGATATCTTTTTCTCGATGCACGCATGCGGGCTAAGTACGTTCGACGACCTCTTAAGTTTTGGCCTGCGATAATTGCTACTTTTTTCTCACGCAAAGGTAGTAATTATATTCTTGGCGTGATACATTCCGTCATCGATCATCGCTCATTATACAAACATGATTTTGCACTAATGTGTCATTGAATACCTGCAGGAATAATTTCACTTGGATTATTTTTTTTAATGGCACTAGGTTTCATCTCATTACCATAATAATAATCCTTAATTGCTGTTGTTGACAATGCAGAACTAAAAAAGAAACTGAAATGAAGAACTTGTAAGGTAGGTAATAGAAAATTAACGAATTTTATTTCCATTTCGAGGACGCAGATGATTAATTTATCGTACGAGTGCTGATAGGTCAGATGGAGATATTTATTGGTGCTGGCACCTTTTTTTTTTGCATGCTGTCGATACAAATGTACTGTGCGTCTCACATGGTCGATACATTATACTTGCGGCGAGATACGTGGGAAGAAAAATGTACCTCGCGTCATTAATTACAATAATGACCGTCGTCAGCCATGTACATACACGAGCGCGTGTCTTCGCAAAACGCGAAACACTAATAGCGCATAATTCCTGGATGAGAATGCTATTTTCTAATTAATTATTCACAATTAGGCGTAAAGATTAAATAAACATGTTGCCTCAATGAATTATTCAATATATGTTTTTTCAAATTTTCCATAAAGGGCCAAATTATCCCCTCGACTTTTCTCCTTAATTGAAATGTTTATAATGACTGAACGTAGTCCATAAAGTACGAGTTAAATATATCATCAACGTAAAAAACTAAAAAGATGGGAGTACATTTTCATCCAAATTTGTTCATAATGGGAATTATATATTGATGAAATGCAAACACAGAGAAAATAAACTTGTTAGTTTTACAGGGTTCTTAAGTTCTTACGAATGTGTTTTAACACAGAATCACATTTTGCAACAATGAGCTGGGATCTATTAAAAATAATTGAGTCCTTGTATAACAATTTCAAACATATTTTTCTTTTTCAGATGGTACAAGCTATCCAAGTCCTCCGGTTTCACCTCCTCGAGCTTGAAAAGGTGAGTTTTCCATATCAAATTCTAGATGAAAATATTGTAGAAAGGCTGGACTGCTCCCGTTACCGACAAACTTACCGATGTTTCGATTTCGACAACTGGAATAAAGTCCAAAAGTACACCTGATCATTTACACCTGAAAACAACTGTTGTGACTGGAGAGCAATTTCCCATAATTGTAGTGAAAGTTCGGCGCACTCGTAGAATAGGTCCGTAGTTGGTCCGAATCCGAGTGTGCTAAGTGGAGTGATTTAAATGTCCGATAGGCGGTAAAGAAGCAAGGGAACTGACTCGTTTTCTAGTAGTTTACTTGGCAACCTTTCTCTCCACCAAAAAGAGAAATGGAGATGAAAAATGAACTAGAAGAGGAAAAAAGTGTCTGCACTTTTCTTCAATCGCATTTTAATATATGCTCAGACACTTCCGATGAAGCATAACAAATTTTGATTGCCAATCTATGGATCATGGAACAAGGCCTCTTGTTAGAATATGCTGGAGGAATGAAAAGCCTCGGAGGCTTGATTATTTTTTTATACGGGGATATTTTATCATACAAAATAGCGAACATCCATCGTATTTCCATCGAAATGGCAGCTGACGTGGCGGCGGCCATTGGCTCGGCCAATGAGAATTCCTCTTTCAAGCTCCGCGCTTGGCTGCACCGGTCGTCCCGGTTTATCATGCAATTTTATAGCAATTTTCCTCATTTACGGCGATTACATTATTACGAGTCGATATTCAGCCGCCCCAGGCGAAAGTATGCATTCTGCCTGTTTAAATTATCTGCGTATTATATGTATATTGCACGCGCACCCATCAGGCTGCTAAACTGGATTTTGCGCGGGATCGTGTCAGCCCAGAGCCTGCAGATACGTGAGAGGTGCTAAAAAACAGCAAATTATGTTGAAACACAGATTTGCTGTGAAACAAAGTTGGAAGAATTCATAAATGTGGTGAAGACTGGTTTGGAGCAAGTGATTCTCTATTCTTGTCACTCAGTGTTCCGCTAAACACAAAATATGAGAGGTGACATAACAACACTAGGAAGAGCGCAACAGTACTAATTTTCAAAATGAGTTTTCATTTTCCAACCAAAGATTGTTCAAAGATGATTCCAAAATTATTGAAAAGTTACATGTAATCTTACAATGTATCAGAATTGTACTCTGATTAATGGCAGTATTGCAGCCTGTCATGATGAAATTGTTGTTTGTAAATTTATGGAATAAAATCTGGTATGGGTGCGATGGAAGAGGATTCCATAAATGCCGATCGCGTCCAATGGAGAAGACCCCTCAATAACCGCCGGTGCTGTGCGATGCGTTTAACATTTTTGAGCCAATCGGGTATTAGCATAATTATGTTGTGCCGTGGCTGAAGCGAAGCCATCATGGCGACGAAGACAACATCGATGGATCCGAGGTTGTGCTCGAGAGTTGATACGCTCATGCTCTCTGAAGTCCAGGCATCAATACACAATTACATCCATTCTCAGATATTGGTACACAAAAGTACACTCATAGTCATGTACATAGCCAACCTGCACACAGCGTCACATGACGAGCGGTAAATTTCTTACGGGGCATTATGGCGCAGAGTACATACCAACGGGATGTATACGGGTACGACACGAATCCCCCTCTGTGGTTGTGGTAGGAAACTGGTTCTAAACTCTAAACGTACTAGAACCCTCGTCCTTCTTTATCCCCCTCAAATTCCCAGGAGCAATTTGATTCAGGAATTTAGAGTAGCATGTCTTTTGTGATAAATTGTTTATTAGTTTTTGGCCAAAATTGGCATTCATGGGGATAGGCTGAGTAATAGATTGTTTACTTACACATAGTTAGGATCAGATGGAGGTCAGTGGAGTCAACAGAATGAGGAATCTGGAAAGAAACAACACTTACAGAAGAATTTATGAAATCATGGAAGAGATTCCATCCGCCTCTGTGACTGTTCCTTTTTTTAAACATTTTTTTAAACATTTCTTATTGACAGATTCTGATAAGATAATATTTTTTAATCAGCCTATTGAACCTCCACTTGCTTCACACCTTTATATCGGAAAATTGAAGAATTCATCGTTCTCTATTAGCTGGATTGATACATCACCCAAGTTCATGGACACGTCATACTTTACACATTTGCATAAAGTAACCATCACGTTTTTTTTCCATTTCTGATGTATTGGCGTCCGCGCGAATTGATTGACGGATCAATATAAATTCCGACTACTCTCCCAGGGTCAATGATCTCGAGGAGTTTGATAGTTGTTGATCTTCACGACCCCGGCCTATCACATTGGTAGATCTCC
This sequence comes from Neuroterus valhalla, assembly GCA_011762715.2. Taxonomy (NCBI): domain Eukaryota; kingdom Metazoa; phylum Arthropoda; class Insecta; order Hymenoptera; family Cynipidae; genus Neuroterus; species Neuroterus valhalla. The sequence continues at coordinate 2,319,179 of WSXT02000023.1, forward strand.
AAAGACCAAATCGATGAGAGTGACCTCGAAAGGAAAAAGATATGGTATATATATATGAGCATAGCTATAGGCATTAGGTGTTTGGTATAGGCATATCAAAAGGGTCAGGGTGGCCAATCTTGTGGTACAGGTATTGCTTGGGAAGGTATCCATGTAATGTAAACTAATATGGATCGTTGATTTGGGTAGCCTTCATCTTTATCTTCTCCTTTCAATTCTCTTGAAAAGTATGGCACTGGCCTTTCGAAAACTTTTTTTTATTCATCGGATATTCAATTACAATCTCAGGAATGCCATGTATGTTTCAGTTGAGACTTGCTAAACTGGCGTCATTAATTGTTTGTGTTGAATATTGATGATTGGTTGATGATCAAGATTGAAAAACCTGTTGTTGCAAACATTGGAATAATGATTGGTAAATTCTAGTGTGTTGAATCTCCGTCCTCTAGGTTTGGTACCCTGATTAAAAATGAATCCGTTCTCTTCCAAGTGAAATCTGTTCCCATTGGGGAAAGAGTGGTCCCGATTTGAAGTTGTAGGTCCATCCCTCAATGATGAGATACCAGCATTCCATCTCATAATAGATTCAGTCTTGAATACTTTAGTAGAAATTCCTGTTGTGTCCTTGAATCGTTTGTTGTAACTTGAGCTATACGATACAAGGAGGGTAAAAAGTCGATCGTATTCCCGGAAGCGAAACTGATCGCTTCGGGTTCTGCGTGGTTGATCGATGTCTTCCCTACTAGGGTAGCGAATAATGCAAGAGGATGACAGTGAATCTCCTGAATAATATCAGGAAACTACATCAGACATTTTTCTATGGGTAGATTAGGCTATCACAAAAGTTATGATTGTGTTTACTCTGTGAGGAGTCCCAGTAAAGGAGGAAGGAAGATGAACTGGACGCGAAATTCTATATGATAGAAAATTTCACAGTCAGTAGTCTGACGATCGAAATCGTTTCGTCCTCGGAATGGTATCGTAGTTGTTGTTGGTAACCTTTCAGCAAATGACAGGTACATAGCTGGTGCTTCATGGTAGTGAGGACATTGTGGACGAATCGATGTCCTCCTCTATCGAGGATCGTGCGCTTTGTTTCTTTTCTTCTTGGAACATTGTCGGCTGGTTCAGCTCGACTCCTGCACAGCGGATCGAATTCTAACCAGTCCGGCATTATAGCCGGTGTCCTTCGAATCCTCTATCTTTACCTTCTCCTCCTTCACCTCATCTGTCCTTCCTTTCCCGCCTCCATCGAGATTCTAGTGTTTAGTCATCTTCAGGCATTGTGTTACCTTCTTCCACTCAACTCGGGGCGTACCTTGAAGAAAATCTGGCCGTAGAACGCGAAGAAAGGTCTCTCATGGAAAAAAGTGTAAAAAAGCATGCCACATTATCTAGGGCACCGCCCTGCTTGTCTCTAGTGGTGAAGGTAACGAGCGCGACGAATCTGGACTCGGTTCGACCCTGATTTTTTTTCCTCAGGCAAGAATACCGAATGGGCTTTCGACTTTGTAGGTAAAATATGACTCTGGAGTCCAAGGATGAGACTTCTCGTTGAAGCTTCAAATGTTTGTCGACAACGCACGAAAATTAGCGTATCGCGTAACCCAAAACTTGTATGGATAATAACCTGATTCCGATTTTCAAATACAAGTTTCTTTATGGGAATGGTTTTGTCCTGAAAAATGTTACTGAGACGTTGAAACTGAAGCATTTCCTGCAAAGTACCCATTCGTAAGTTTATCAGCACTGGTATCTAGTGAGTCGGATTTTCAGGAACAGCCTAATGAGCATTTAGATTTTTTGAATATTCTTGCTAACCTATCTTCAAAACTAGAGACGAAATGCAATCAGAATGTTCCTATAACTGTTGAAAAAAAAGTGTAGACTGTGGAGGATGTAAGTAGATTCGGGCCCAATGAACGAAAACTTAGGAAGGTAAGCTTAATCGAGTCAGATAATAAAGGCGCAGATTGTTCAAGGATGTCGCGGTCTACGGGCTTCTTTCATGGGTCAGTGCCACCTTTTACCATGATAGTCGCTCTGCTATTACATGGAAATGCCAAATAAAAAAAAACCACGATAAGTAGGTATGGTGGGGATCCGGATAATGCGCCTAGGTGTGCCTATTTGCTGTATCATTGTCGAAGCATACGAAAGAAAGGAGACAGAACTGAGGAGCAAGAAGACGTGGACGAGAAACGAAGGAAAAACCTAGAGGATGAGGCGCGCGATGCGGCATGATCATAATACGTTCCCTGTCTCCTTGCCGATTTACATATAACAAGATAACGATTTTTATTTGTTTTTGCTTATATAATATATTTTTTCTAAACCGATTCCGAGGGACCTGGCAAGGCAACTGTGGCGACAGTCGGCTACAGGGATCAGGAGGAAGAAGAAGCAAGAGCGAGAAAAAAGAGGGTCTGGCTTAAAAGAAGGGCGGCTTGGTGGGAAGAGGACAGGTATCCTATAGGCCTGTCAGGCCTCATTTGCATACATAACATTCTGGTCGACTGGACACCGGTCAGGCCTCCTCTCCTGCAGCTTCGACTTCTGTCCGTCTCTCTCTGCCTCTTCAGTTTTCTCGCTTTATCTTTCTTCTTTCATCTTTCTCGTTTAAGCTTTCTCTCCCGCTCGCTCCGGGCTTCGAAACACTCTACGAGATGAGTCTTCCATATCGATAACCGTACCTGGAGCTACTAAGCCCCCAGCCCAATCGAAGGAAAATCATCCAATCATACAAGACTCGTGTCTTGACTCAATACTTTTTACATAAGAAGACTCTGCAACTCTTGATGAAATTGCAAAGGCGACACAGTGCAGCAAATCACCTAATGTATCAAACCCAAAAACTTGATGATCCTAGTTGTCCAGCCTTTAGCAGCAACACTCTAGTTCTACGTGTTCCGAATCTGACATTACAGCTGTACTAACGTAATTATGTTCTGTTTTTCAGGTTCACGAGTTGTGCGACAACTTCTGCCACCGATACATCAGCTGCTTAAAAGGAAAGATGCCAATCGATCTGGTGATCGATGACCGAGACAGTACGAAACCTCCCGAGATGGGTAACGGTTTGGATGCTGGTGGACCCAGGAGTACAGCTGACAGCGCAAGCCATACCGACGGAGCCAGCACGCCGGACGTCGTGAGTACCTCACCATCATCAGCGTCTTACTATCCGCACGACGCGATTACCCCCCACCACCATCACAACCACCACCACCATCATCACCAGAATAATCACGGCAGTAACGCCACCACCCCCTTGCAACTGAGCCAAAACCAAAGCCAAAACCACCCGCCGCCGCAATCGAACAACACCACTACCACTATTACTACCCCGAGTAGCGCCGCCACAACTCCCAACTCCCTAAAGCGTTCGCACCAGCAGATGATGATGGCAGCCGCGGCGGCATCCGCGATGGCCTCTTCGCCGCACGCAGTAGCCGCATCCGCGCCCCCTGCGCATGCGCACGCGCACGCCGCCCTCGCCGCCTACCACAGCATCAGCTCGGCAATATACCCGTGTTCGTAATAATCGTTCATCTCGATACATTGTTGTTCGCTGTTCTTTTATTCCTGTTCGAAAGATGCCTCCTTGTTCTTCGATCTTTACTCGCCATCCTCAGTTTGTTCCTCGTCTCCGAGTTCAACTTGGGTCTCTCCAACGTCTTTTGTCCTGGTGATCAAGGACGGAAGACGCCGGAAGCTTCGAGTTGACTTTGAGGTTAGGTGTCCTCCTGGGTGATGTTTCTCAAGACTGAAGATAATCAGCGAGCTCTGTGGACGTGAATTCAAGCTCCGCGTTTATCGTACGAAAATCTTGTACTTGTTTTCTTTTGCCTTCTTTGTTTTTCATAACAAGTATCCATCGAGTTTTGATTTTTTTACTATCCCAAAGATTGAAGAATGTTTGACTTCTTCGTGCCGTATCCAGCCACCGTTTCTGGATTTGGCATGAATCAAATTTTATCTAGAGTTTCGACTTTACTGGTCAAACATTCCTATTCCAGTAGAGTACATTAGTTTAAATTTTCTTGAATCAAAATTTTGTTACAAAATTGTATCTTACGAACGAAAATAACAGATGCTGAGATAGAACTTGATCAAAAATATTCAAATTTGGAAACGGCTCCGAAATATAGACTTTGCTAAGCTTTAAAAATCAATTCGCATTGATTATTTCTTAGTTATTGAAAATCAGTTACCTGGTCTTTGTCCACTGCTTGATAATACCTGGTTATTTCTTATCCTATCTGGTAAATTGGTCCACGGTTGGCTCTTCTTCAATATTCAATATTTCCAGATCTATCATTTTTAGCTGTGACTCAGAACCTTTTGCAATGCCCACACTTCTTAGGAATGTGACTCAAAATTGCATAAATAATTTTCTAGAGTTCTTCCAAAATGTTTGCATGGTCTTTGCGAAACATTTTGAAAAATGCTCAAATAAGCTTTCAGACGCTCTCAAATATAAGAAAGTCGAATTATAATTTCTTTATGCATTTTCTGTGCACGTTTCTAATGACAATTAGAATGTCCTAGAAGCTTACGCGTGTTTTGTGACGCTTTAATCCTGATCCTTCTCCAATTAGAGCTTTTTGTCTAAACCCCTTTTACTCCTGACTTTCTTGTTGTCATTTTCAATTATAATTTTCACTTTTAATCCAGCAATGAAGAAGAAAATGAAGAAGGTGAAAGTCGAACAAGTACGAGATCGCGGATTTGTTTTTGGGCATTAAGAGGGCGAGCGTCGGTTTGTGACTTCTATATGCAGGCGCGTGACTTTGGAATTTTTTTCAGAATACAAAATCAACTATGTCTCAAAAATCAGGTTAGGCTGCCAGATAGATAGTTTTCATAGAGGAATGAATAGTGGAGAACTGCATTAAGTAACTTTTTTTTTTATTCCTGAAAAAGATTGCTATTCCTTCTTCTTCGTTTCCGGACAGTTATTGTGTTTTTTAAACTTTTGCGAAAGGCGAAATAATTGCTCAAGGAATAAAGATTAGACTCGGTGAATCCGGAATTTCCGGGATAAAAGCAGAACGGCGTTGAGTTAATGTAGGAGAACGACAAGAGTATAAACTATAACAAATCGTGTATAAATAATTTGAACGTTGGAATCGATCGAACGTTCATGGATCTTAATCGTGATGAGAATATACGTAATAGGCTTAAGGCATCGATAGGGTCGCAAAAGTGAATCTGTGTCTATTTTTAAACGAGAGTCGGAATACGTGGACTTTATTTTAGAGATCAAGAGTGAGACATAGATAGCGATATGCGTTTCGAGAAAGTAGAGAACGTTAGTTTTTAAATTATATACATATTAGAAATTAGGGTTACCATACGCAAATTTTATTGCGCGAATCAACAAATGACACGAAGGGAACTGTCGAACGCGAAATTTTAGAGATTAAATTTTGTGTGCGAATGAGCGAGAGTCAATGGAAGGAAATTGAAACTGAGTTTAACGGAGCGCAAAACGAAAATGCAAGAATTGGAGAAGAAAAATGAAACATCTTGAAAAGTAAATTTTCAAATGCAATTGATTTATTTTTCTTCTCGATTGTAATTTTTGGAAGCGAATATTCTCTTCAATTGTAAATACGTAACAAGATATTCAGCGCTTTTTCGTTTTGCCCTCGTCATAAAGTTAAAAGGGACTTGTGTGTGGTTTACCATATTGAGTCCGTTCTTCACTAAGTATACGCTTTTAACACGATAATTTTTAAAATGCCCTTAACAAAGTGAACGGTTAGGAAAATAAGAAAGGAAACAATTGAGAAATATTTTTAGTTGCTGGTTTTTTTTTTCGCGCGTTATTACTAGGTCTCGGTACTCGTAACTAGGGAGTTGTGTGAGGTACAAGTCCTGGCCGGCAGGGCGCGCGAAGTCCACCCCCAATCCCCGTACTTGAAAACCCTATTGAATCATTACGAAAAAAAAAGAAAAGAAAAAAAAAAGAAAAAACTTTACTTGGACTGGTCAAGTCCTTGCGGTGCCCTTGAAGAAACCCCGCACCCCTGAAAATGTGCCATCCCCCATTGATCTTTTATGTCAACACACACGAATTTTTGTGTACACACATGTACACTACCTCGCACGATTTTGCGACAGTGACACGAAGACTCTTTCACGCACACATATACAGGAACAGACACACATGGACAAAGGGTGGCAGACAAAAAAGGTGCTCGTACCGGCAGCAGGTACGGGGGAAAAAAGGGGTGCTGGGTGCATTTGGAGGGCACCATGGTGATATTTTTATTTTCTTCATCACTGAAGGTCGACCTTGTCGTCCTTGATCATGAAAGGTCGTTTTAAGTACGGAGGTTGAAAGGTGGACTTTGGCCCCTGTAGGTCGGAACCCTAGTTACGAGTGCCGAACCTAGGGTCGAGAATTTTCTTCTCGGCTTCGAATTGCGATTGTTTGAAGGTGGAAAAAAAACACAAGGTGGAAGGGGAAAATAAAAGTTCCTTTGTAAATTGTATAGCAAGGCTTGTAAGTGTGCAAAGGAGACATGAAATTTTTTTGGTAAGATTGATAGTTTTCAGTGCGTTTTTTTATAAAACTCGATTTACAGCATTTTGATAGTTAAGTTTGAGTCTGTGAACAGTTTTTTTCCATTGTTTGTTATTGCGAGTCGATGCATCGCATAATTGTGAGTTTTCTTTTGCCAAGATAATTGTTGAGAAGAGGCGTTGCAGAATTTTGTCAGAGATGAGGGAAAGGTGGTTCAAATTTCGTGCTTTCATTTTTTTCTTTTTAATTAATCATTGAGATGTGACTATGAATACCAAATACCAAAAATCAGGATAAAGGAATCGGAGATTTAATTAATAAGATTGAAAATTGGGCGACCTTTCTCTATTCAGAAAGATTTAAGATGTGAAAAAAATTACGTGAATGCTCAGTGCCATATATTGCGCGCAAAGACTGTACTTAATGAGTCGAGAAAAAAGTTAAGAAGGCGCTGCATGATTAGTCTTTTTTTAATTCTGTTTTTTTATTGTATCATTGTCGGAAGAATTCGTCGACAAGCTTCTATGCGCAACTTTCTTCAATCATTATTTCACTGATGACAAAATTTTTTCTATTATTGAAGAAGAAAAATAATTGATTCTTATGAGCTAAGATTGAAAGTTGAATAAAATTTTGGACAAGTTGTGCATAGAAGTGGAGCGCTCAAGGAACAAATACGAATCTATTTAAGAGAAACGCCAATTATTGATGTCGTGTTACGTTTTTGTTTCGCATTGTTTCCTTCTATTTGTTAATAATTTTTTCTGAAAGACGCGTTAACAGTCACGAGTAAAGAGTATATAGTAATTATAAATGTGTATAAAGATGAGAGCGGAAGTGTGTAAACTCGATGATTCGGAAAGACAAAAAAATGAATTCATTCAGCGAGATAAAATAAATAAACTTTTTACCGAACGAAACAGAGATTGTAAACGTATGTGTGTTACAATTTACAACTTACTAGGATTAAGGAAGGATAAAAGAACTCACCCGCACATTGTATACGATTAGCATTATAGTGATATAATATATTACCGATAACGATACTGTTTAAACTATTGTCTCAATCAACGTATTTTCATTATAAATAAATGTTAGCCTTGTTGAGTTAAAATAACGGACTCCTTTCATTTCACCGTTCACTCTCACACATTAGACAGTTAATTAGTATATAAATTAGACATTAAAATAGAAAATAATTTAGACATGAAATTAGATTCTGAAAGGACAGACATCAGAATTAAATCTCGGAACCCTTCGTGTCATAACACAGTTCTTGAGAGAATCAAACAATATTAGGATAATTTACTCCAGACTTCAAAGCGAATTGCGGCAGCATCATTTGGCCGGAAGTCGTCCATGGAGGGAGAAAGAAAAATGGAGAAAGAGAGAGAGAGAGAGAGAGAGAGAGAGAAATAGAGAGAGTGTGAGAGGGGGGAAGGGGGGGGGGAATGGAATAAAGAAGGAGATGGAGACAGTTCGCGTTGGTAATAAATCTCGGTTAACCCTCCGCTAATAAATATTTAACCCTTTAAATTTGCAACAGCCCTTAGCGTGTAGCCATTTGCATAAGACTTCTATTTCATTTACACATCGCATAATTGAATATTTAAATTCAATTGCTCCCCGTTACGCGCTCGCAGTTTCGAGCCGCAAAACTGCAGTAAAACTTGTAACGGGGCCACTTTCCTTCCACGAACCACCCTCTTGTGATCCCCCACTCTTTGCACCCAAACCGTCCATGCCTCCCCGTCCTATAGCCTCGTCGCGTATTAACCAATGTTCCACCCCACGGGAGCCCTTGGAAAGTGCTTTAAGAATATTTCGCCAGGGGGAGGGACTTGGATACAAGTCCTGCGAAGAAAGTCTTAGTTCTTCTCAATAAAGATATCTCACTCATTTTCAGAAAAAAATTTGAGTCCACAGTTCAAACGATCTTTTCCTTGCAACAAGCAAATTTTTTTGGCCTTTTTTTATGAAAAATTAAACGTAGCTTTGAATTTCAAATTGCGGTGAAATTTGTCTTCCCGGAATTTTTTGTGAGGTAACTTGTTCTTGACTTGATTGAATTGATTTATTTAGTCACCTACTTCTTCACTGATTCATTTGAGCCTAAACGTAATGAGTAAAAATGAAACACAATTATTTTAGTTCATCATGTTTGTCTAATAACTACTCCTTGAACTAATCACACCTTAATTATTGAAATTCCACAGATTTACATTTTTGCAAACTTTGAAATACTTGAAATACAAACTATCTTAGTATAATAATATCAGAATAATGTTGTTTTCTTGTTGGAAATTCGATTTTTTTGCGGTTGCACATGGAAATTTCCTTGCAAATTCATGCTTTCCTATTACGCCATACTTTTTAAAATGTTTATGAGTATGATAGCCCAATATTTTTTGTGTAAAAACTGATAATCTCAAAGTTCAACTATCTCTTATTGGAGCAGTTAATAAGAATTTTTATCAGATTCCTGCAGTGGGCTGGTGACCCACTCAGTGTAAAAATAACCTATAATAATTTGTTTACAATGATAAAACGTAAACGAGTTTAGCTTACCCCGAAAGGGATTTGTCCTAAAGGTATAATAATAATAATAATAAAAACACTTGGAAATTTCCTTGAAAATTCATACTTTATATAATGAATCTAAATCATTTTGAAGAAAATTCAACTTCTTTGTTTGTTGACACTTACGTTAGAATTTCTTAAAGTTTTTTTTCCATAAAATGGCGATCGGTCTAAAATAACATTGTCACGAGGGCCCTCCCTTCTAAGGGCCAGTAGACTCGAAGACTCGATAGGAAACAGATGACTTTAACGGTCTATTTACTACGCGTTGTCTCTTCTTAAACTTTATACAACATACATAATTTCATAATATTTTTTGTGTAAAAATTGATAATCTGAGTGTAGAACGATCTCTGCTCTTCAAATCTACATTATTCCACGAGGATAAGTGTGCCTTATATTTGCCCTCTTAAATTACGCTTGAATTTTATTGAGTTGATGAGTTTTTTTCTTGTTGGAAATTCGAATTTTTTGCGGCTGCACATAGAAATTTTCTTACAAATTCATGCTTTCCTAATACGGCAATACGCCATACTTTTTAAAATTTTGATGAAGTGTAATCGCCCAATATTCTTTGTGTAAAAACGGGTAATCTCAAAATTCAACTAGCTCTCATTTGAGCAGTTCATGAGAATTTTTATAAGATTCCTGCAGTGGGCTGGTGAACCACTCAGTGTAAAAATAACCTATAATAATTCGTTTACAATGATGCAACGTAAACGAGTTTAGCTTACCCCGAAAGGGATTTGGCTTAATGGTATAATAATAATAATAATAATTCTGAAGGATACGAAAAATTTGGTTAAAAATCAGAGAAAATTTATATTTTTTATTGCTCTTCCAGTTATTTCAAATTTTGAAAAAAAAGATTCACTGATTCTCAGTTTAATTATCCTGATTCAAGCTTAGACTGTTTTAATATTCGTGAAATTGCAGCTTTCAAGCTCTTCAATTTTGAAAGCTTCATGAGCTTTCATGAATGAAAGTTGGTAAATTTTAGTTCTTCATCCAAAAAGCCTTCAAATTTGAGAATTTGAAAACAGTTCGAATGGTGTAATTTGTTATTATCTGACTCGGTATCTTAAATTTAAAAAAATTTACTTTTGAGTGTCTGAAAATTCGAGCTGAATAAACTTCATCAATGGATCGATTTGAATTTTTTTGGGACAGCTTGTTTTTGGTTTATTTCAGATTTAAATTATTTGCACTGAAACCTCTAAATAACCACGCTTTAGGGCATTGCTTACAGTCGCCTTCGGTTGAACGGAGGTTTACTCAAAACGTAAACATTCAGGGCCGTGTAAACCTCGGTGTAAAACATTACCAGTAGGAATACATGATGTTGATTAACTTTTTTTTGTACAAATGTAGGTTTTTGTTATTATAAAGGATGGATCTGTTTTGATAATAATTACTAATTAATATGAAAAGAGAATTTAATAATAAACGCAGGGGAGCTTATTTATAGATTGCAGTTTATCTAGAGTGATTTCATTTTTAATTAATCAATAATTTTAATGATCTGAAAGATTATAATCGTTAAGTTAAAAGGCTTTTATCAAACTTTTAATACGGAAAGATGATAGGCTTGATGTTTCTAAATGTACAATTCCGATTTCCAACCCTAGAATTGAAAATTTTTCAATTTGGCAAACAAGAAATTTGAAACTGTCTGATTTTCAATGCTTTTATTCTGAAATTGTTCGATTAAAGTGTGTATAAGGATTGAAGTAATCAATCCTTACCCTTGATTAAAACTTACATTGATTTATTTATTTATGAATGATAATAGTTTCTATATTAAAATAGCCTTCTTTGTTTAGAAAAATTGTAGTTTTGTTGGAAACAGATGAAAAGTTATGGCTGAAATTGAGTAACTATAAAGCATATTGGGAGAGATTTGAAGGATGAAAATGTTATTTTTCAATAGATAAAGTCTTTTTTTGAACTTCTGATATCAGAATTGGTTCTATAAACATTCCTAATATAATAAAATTAATTAAATCTCGTAACATTAGATACGGCGCACGACGGCGTCCTATGTATTTTAGGGAGTATGAATAAGAGGTTACAGTTGGGATTTATCACATAATTTACATTGATTGATAAGGAAACATTTATTTAGTGATAACGATGTCTGGAATAATTCTTCTTTATTGTACATTACACTCGTTTGCGTTATTATATCGTATAATTTTTATTCAACAATGTTTATATTGTTTGAATTAACCGAAAGTAACATGACGTTTGTCGTACCCAAGCATATGGGGTACACCATTCGAAATGCAGTATCCATTAATGAACTGGATGTGAAATCCTGATGCAGTAAAAAATCAGTTTTGAGTATCTCCCATTCTTCATTAATTTTCAAGATTGTTTCGAAATTTCTCAAATTTCCAAAAAGATGCCTTGAGGAATGAACAGTTTCAAACATCAAGTTAATATCAAGGATGAATAATTTTCGACTAGGAGCCTTTTGAAATTGAAGAACCTGAAAGCTGCCAATTTTTGTAATCCATTAAACTTGAGTTTTATTAAATTGACTCGTTAAATTGCGAAGATAATAACATAAGGTGTGATTCATTATCATTGATAGAGATCCGCAATAATATTATTGTTGCTGATGAATTGAGAATTTAAAAGTTGTGTAATGTAAACACACTGTAGTGCTTGTTTAGGCCTTCAGATTGTAGAAATATAAAACACGAGTAAATAAACGATAATATAAATCAAAAATACATTTTTAAGTTACGAAATGCTAAACATTAAATGTATAAAAATTTTGAAAATCAACGTCTTGCAAAGTTTGAAGGTTTTCAAAGATGGAAAATGTCCAGTTCAAAATTGAGATGTTTTAATGTGATGGCATTCTCTCCAAATTCTAAGTTGATTCAAAATCAATCTATTCAGATTATTCCATTTTTTTTTTAACAGAAAAAGGTAATAACCCAAAGACCAAACAATAACACATTTCTAAAAATACTAACTTCATAAACATTTTTCGAACACTATTCTAACAGAAACATACGTCTTTCAAAAAAGAATGGTTTTTGGTCCAGTTATAACGGAAATTTTAATGGTCTTCATAATCATAGGCAGCCCTGCAGATTGAAACAAAGAATTTGAGGACATGAATTTTTCGTGGATTATTTATGAACCAAATTTTTAAGTGTATCTAGTTTTTCTGAGATGAAAAACTCAGGATGTTTCGAAATCATCTTCCGGTACAAAAAGTTCAGATTCACCACAAATACCACGAATGGTCCCCACCCTCTAATTGAAAACCACGTGTTTACCAAAGCTCTCTTTCCTTTTTTCTCTCCCTTTCTCTCTCACTCGCCCTTTTTTGTGGAACCTCGACGTAAATATTTTTAGAAAGTATTCAAACGCCCCACGTGTAGGCTCATTTTTTCTTTTTATGGTGTTGGCACACCTACATATGGTTACAGATATCCGTCTCTTCAACATTCTCATACGACGTCTGGCGTCGAAGCTCGGAGACATTTTTGACGAAAATCAGAAAGCATTTTTCTTAAGTTAGTTAGAATCATGAGGCAGTTGTAGAATTTTGGATATTCAAAACTGTTGATGAAAATTGTGTTGAGAGCTTTTTATTTTAAAACACAGAGGTTTTCCTCAATCTTGAGGAAAATTAAGAATTCTTGATGCTCTTTCTTCTAAGTTATCGTTAGAAATGCAGATATGTAGTAGGATGCTGGGGCAAAAATTTTTGGTATGGAGAATCTTGAGGAAGTGCTCAAGGAGAAGACGAAAAGAAGAAGTCGACAGCGAGGAAGAGAGGATTACCATTGTCACGTTATTCATGCTAACGATGATTGGTCGAGATCGGTCGCGCGATAATCGTCCGTGTCACAAAATCGAGGAGGCGGTCATTGTGAGCGACATACTGACAGCATAATAAATTATACCCCGTAAGATACACAGTGTGGTAGCAAGACAAATAACGCGACCTGTAAGCTTTACTTGTCCACTCGTCAAGATTTAAAGGAAGTCACATTATAACCCAGAATCCGGATGTTCGGAGCAAAAAAAAAACCATAGAAAAAGGATCTGACATGAGACATGTGGGATCCAATTATGCTGCACTCAACATAAGAATGTGTTTATTCATCAGTTGAACATTAGATCATTCAAGCATTTATTTAAATCAACAGTCGGTTTTATTTAATAAAGTGATACAGTAAATTAATAAACAAATTTAGTACTATTTTTTTCGTCAGATAGTGGACATTTATCCACAATGAATGATGAAACGATCAAGATCCAGTCGAGTATTTTCTTATTTTTGGATCAAATACTTGATAAAGAGATGTTACTCTTGAAAATTGTTTCTATCTTGAATCTTGATAGATCGAGAAGTAATATCAAATTTCTCCTCGATCTGCTCTCGTAAGACCTCCACACTACTTTACATGGCAAAATAGATTTTTTTGCCAAACCGCTTGTAAAAAAATAGAGAGTTTAGAGAAAATTCAATTTGAAACTATTTAAATTCGTAAACCTCTCGAAAAAACCTTGACGAAATCGTTCGTCAAATCCTCAGTTTGAGAAAGATTTGAAAGCTTCTAAAAATTGAGAAACCTTTTAATTTAAAAACTTTCGTAAATTAATTTTATTATTTTTCAAGGATACCTTCCATGATATTTCTTCGCCTGAGTTAGCCCTCAATACCTCAATTTCGAAAGTTTGAATTCTAATTTTGCAACAAATATAAATGTATAATATCTATGAGTAAAATAATAATGTCCTTTTGTTTATTGAAGTTAACTTACTCAACAATCCAAAGGCTGAAAAAAACTACTAAATTTAAAATCTTTTCATCTAACCAACTCTAACACATCAGAAGAGTTTAACTTTGAACTAAATGTATAGTTGAATTTTCTAAGGGAATAGTCGGATTTTTTGACAGAATTGAATTCTGACATTTGTAAGCCAAGAAGACGAATTTTTCACAAAAACTGTTGAACTTTGGTGTAAATAGTTGATTTTTTATCAAAATCTTTGAGATTCAAAGACAAGAATACATATTTTCAACAAAGATGGATGATTTGTTACCATATAATCAACTTCTAATTAAAACTAGATGTATTTCTCACGAAATAGTATATTGTACAACGAGTGGAGAAAATGGTCGATTATGAATGAGCATTCGTTTGACGCGCGAGCGAA
>WSXT02000023.1:2333583-2348024 GCA_011762715.2 Neuroterus valhalla
CTTACAATTATATACAAGTACAAGTTAACTCTTAGTCTTTATATTATAAAAATCATTATACAAGTCATTAAAATTATGGTTACAATAATTATGATATATAAACAATTAAAATACTTATGACTAAAAATAATAAAAGTCACGTGGACGTGACACAACTTTGAAGGCTTCTATTTCAAAAATATTCATCTATAAACCCGAAGTAAACGAGTAAAAAATGGAAGCTTTGTTTTCAATCCCTTCTTGAGGTCCCTTTTGCTTTGGTGTAGTCAACTACATTCACCGCTTGTCTGGGCGCCTTTTGGCAGAGGGCCAGTTTCTCGGCTGTTCATACTTGCGTGATTCTGTCCCTCCCACCGAGCCTCGCACGACGCAGCACGACAGCCCATCAGCCTTGAACAGGCAGTGCCGTAATTTGTAGTATAGAAGTTGTTTACTTGGAGACTTGCGACGCACGTATTCACGCACCAGTTCAGAGACTATACATACGGTCCTGAGTGTTTACCTTCGCTTAGTCATTCGTCGCTCTAAATCTGGTTTGAATTGGATTTCTAATTGCCCCTCGCCTGAGTACCACAACCCCCGATACTGGCCCCCAGGCAAGCGGTGAGTGTATAATATTTTTTTGGACCCTAAATCGCGCTGACTCATGATTGCCCATTTTTAATTCCATATTCGTACAAAATAGAATTTCGAAAGTATTCAATCTGCAGCTGATTTAGTTAGTAGAGAAAAACAACATTAGAAGTGTAATATAGGTTTAATGCGGCCCTGTATCGAAAAAAGATGCTACTCTGAATCGTGGAATTTCGCTCGCTAAATCTCGCGTCAGGTGTGTGAAGGAGAAAAAAAAGCTTGGATCGTCCCGCGGGAACAATGGCAACCACGCGGGCCTCTTCGCCGAGAAGAAGTTTTTAAGGGCCTCTCCCACTCCGGGTCGCAACACCTTCTGAAAAGAACGGGTCCCCGATCCAACGAATTCGCATATTCAAATGAAACTCTCGGGAACCTTCGGCTTCTCTGCGAATAATGTAGAGGGTTTACATTGATTTCCTGAAATAAATTCGAGACCTCCACCCCCTTTCGCTGCTGTCCCTCTATGTAAATTTAATCGTAGTAGACTTGCGATTGTTTTCAAATTTCCATGAGGCAATGTTCCTAGTTTTAAGATTTTAAAAAATTTTTTATCATCTGGCACTTACAATATCTTGAACTACTGTTTAAATACGTAAGGGTGTTTAGAAACATCTGATTTAAAATCAGGGTGAACTAGAGACTTGATGAGGAAAACAGATGAATTAACTTGAATGTTTAAAGTTTGATTTTGAATTATTCGAAAATAAAAACAAAAGTTGTGCCCAACAGAATATATTTTTCTTGGCTGGATCTGAGTAGTTTCAAATTAACCACAATAAAAATTTCAAAAACCTAACTGTTTAAGAAAAAATTGGAAAAACTCAAGTAGAAAACCATAATCACAAACTCGCCAGTTTCGACACAACAAGACTTCTGCTGGGTCGTGTCATCAAAACAAATAGTTTCACTTCCATCAAATGAATTTCAATCGGAGAAGAGTAAAAAACAAAATTTCAACAAATAAAAAATTCTTCATTAAACGAAAATGATTGTGCTGGGTTGTTCTTCACATATCTATCGCAAAATGTTTTAATGATGTAAAAAATTTTCTTTTTATTTTACCAAAAACATGCTTGAAGTCGACGAGGTGAAGAAATGAGTACGAGCACTGGGTGAAGCCTATTTCGTTTCTCTTCCCTATTACCAAGAAGTAAAGAGAAGGATTAAACGTATGTTTTTCATCACGTGTGGTGTTTTTTTTTTAAATAAAAAATCATTTTTCAACACTTTTGGAGTTTTTATACATTTAGAACATGAAAAAATGCATTTTTGAATGATTGAGAATGACAACTAGGTAAGTCCCATTTTGACGAAAATGGTTTTTTTCACTGTTCAAATAAATTAAAAGTATAGCTCGCAAGGACCATTAGCTTCTTATATTTTCTTAGAACTTTCTTATTTTAACAATGTCTCAGAAAACATTTTCTTTTCTCTTGTAAAATTTTTCTATTTCCAATCCTATCACCGGAAACGTTCTTTTCTCCTTCAAAATCTTTGTATTTTCAATCTTATCACAGAAAACGTTTTTTTTTTCATCGTCAAATTTTTCTATTCCTAATCTGATCACAGAAAACGTTTTCTTTCTCCTGTGAAACTTTCATATCTTCGATTCAATTTTTTTTATTTTCAATCCTATCACCGAAAAAGGTTTTTTATTCTCCTGCAAAATTTTTATATTTTCAATCTTGGGTGGTCAGTTGGTCGTGGGGGCTAAGGCATGAGCTTTGGACCCACTTCGTCTGGTTAAATAATAAATTTACTTCGACTGCATGAACTCATTTGATTTTAAAAGGCTTTAAGTGTTGCATAACTTTGGAACACAAACCCTCAAATTGGTCAATTCTGAAAATGATCCCTCCTCCAATTTTAAAGGCTTGAAAGCCTCCAATTCAAATTACTTAACTTTATCATCTCTTAGTCATGTGTCATGAATAAAAAAGTATAAAACAAATTTCGCATCTTATTCATCAGAATATCTATGGAAAAAAAATCAAATGAGCCTAAAAAGTGTCTAAAATTGAAAAGAATCATTCTTCTGTAGGCCGTCAGATAAAGCAACAATCGTTAATTTTTTGAGATTGCTTTCCACTCGGTAACTCGAAGTGTCAGTTTCGATTTTCAAATCTGGTTCGCGGTTTTACGACGCGACGAGAGAATGGGCTCTCCTCGAAAAAGAGAGGACAACATCGAGAGAGATGATCTCCCTCGTGTTGGCATATGGATGTATGTATGTGCGTTTTCCGTGCGCGGCCATCTAAATTTAACGACCGCCGCGGACGTACGCAGGGCAACCCGTTAATTTCGGACAGCTTTTACGCCGACCGATGTGTCTCCGACCGGTCGAGAGCAAAAGAGCGAGAAAGACATGGAAAAAGAGAAGGAGAATGGTCGGACGTTGCACTGAAAAAAAAAAAAAAAAGATATTCGCTGAAATAGATATCTTCCACGTCACAACCTCTCTGCCTCCGTAAAAATTCTAAAATTCCTAATAGCTTTCATTCTCTAAAGTACTAGATTTATTTCAATATCAGAATGAACTTCAGCTTGGAAATACAGATTTGATACAGAAATTCAAGATCGCTGAAAAATATGTTCCAATTTTGTGTCGTTCAGATGTTTGGAGACTCTACCGATATGGATGTTGTTGAGTTCCAAACTTGCGTCTTCCTTGGATTTGTAAAATATATTTCAGTGTTGGCATCCAAAGGAATCAGAATATTTTCCTTGGTCTAGGTCAGTGGCGCCCAGTAGTTCTAAAAGAAAGTAACATGAAGAATGCAGGTCGAGTGACACGAAAAGGGCAATGGTAATCAGCGTTGGCCGTGGTCGCACGCGTTGTTGAGAGGATCAGTCAGTGGAGCTCGGTGTGAAAACGCGTTGTGCCCGTGTGTGGGCTGGTTCACATGACAGCGTCTGCTTCAAGAATAAGAAGGCAATGCGAAGAAGAAGAAGAAGAAAAAGAGGAGGAAGAAGAAACGATCTTTCTACCTTTCCCTTGTCACCACCCCTCGGCGACACCTCGTCGGATTCGCGGACAGACAGACGTACAGATGACAGATCCTGTCGTTGAGGACATGCCCGATATATGAGGACTTGCATTTGTCATTCGTAGATAGCACTCTGCCTGGGTGGTCATTGTTGTCGAGAATGGGACGAAAGGCTTCAATAATGTCTTATCTTTCTTGACAATGCCGCTAAATCTGCTTGTTCCTTCCTCTCCCATCTTGAAAATCTCTTCCTCATATCCTCCGTGTTGATGGCCTCTAGCTGACTGAATAAATTTGTCGGAAGAAGATGAGCAGCCTGTTTCATAATGGATTACTCTAATCTGCTGATAAGAATACGTCCTCGACTACGTCAGATATCTCAGATAAGATCACAACAGACATATCTGTTATTATTTTATAATCCACCAACCGTCGTCATATTTCTGACCTCGCTCAACGCTTAACCTCCTTGATCGTCGGAATAGCTCGAGTCAGGAACACTAACTGGTCTTTGATTTGTATTTCAACAGGTGGAAGGTATGGGAAATGGGGTGGAAAGTTTCAGTAATAGGATTCGTTAAGGTTAAGGTAATTTTCAAATTGGAAGTCGTCCAGTTCTGTACCCAAGACATCTTTGATCAAGTCATTAGTGTCGCATTAGAGATAATAGTCAGGTGTATTATTCTTATCTGCCTGCAGAGAATCTTGAATTTCTACACTTAGGAATTATATTCACGATTCTCTAAGTGTGAATGAAAGGGAATTCTCGAGGGTTGTTGAATGATTGAATTGGATGGAGCAGTTTTGAAAGAGTTGTGAATACCCACTTGAAGAACAGTCTTCATATTCATCAGAATTATTATCGACAAACAGTTATGCTTCACAATATAGCTCTATGGCAATAACCCCGTATCTTTGCGGGATAATTTTACAAAGCAAGAATATATAACCAAGAGTTATTTCAAATTCAGTATTTATTTTTCCATCCGCTACATTTATGGAACGAATCTACATTTATGAAACCAATTTACATTTATCGAATCAATTCAGATCCAATTGTACCATCAAAGTGTACCTTGATCTTTATCTTGGAAGATGTATCAAAATTCCGAGAAACAACTGTTCAGTTTGATCTTTCCTAATGCAATGAACTTGACTTGTGTAATTGTCATGCGTGCAGGTAGGAACGATGTACGTGAAGACTTGCGGGCAGAGAGAAAGGAAAGAGAGAAAAGAGAGTAAACAACGAAAACAGGTCGTCAGGAGGTGAGCAGATCCGTGAACGCCTTCCTCGTCTTCTTGCTTGTCGTAGTTGGTGTAGTCGTGATACGCATCGTGGTTAGGTTGGCAGGAATGCTGGCAGGTGTGCCAACCAGAGTGCAAGGCAACGACATGTCCCTGTCTCAAGTCTTTTCGCGTCCCGTCATACGGAGAGACTTTGCATTTCACTGGGATAAACTTAGTTGCAAGTCTCTATCTCAAAGGTGCACCGATAAAGTTGCACGTCTTTTATAGGCTCTTTTGATGAACTCTAAAAATGCTGATACTTGCTTCCATTTGCGTCATTCAGTGGCTTGGGGCAGAGCTGCACAGCAAGGGGGAAAAGTCGGTGAATACAGATGTGACATCGTCCCCACCCATGCTCTTAACAGCTCAAAAGAGTTAAAGTAGTCGTGATTCTTGCTGAGCAAGGAGCATGGTAGGGATAGTGTCACATCTGTGTTCACTGGTTTTCCCCTCGCTGTGCAGGCGTAGTTTGGAGAAAAGGCTGTACTTAGCTTCATATTCTTCCAACAATTAGGTTGTATATTGAAGCAATTTTCCTTTCAAGTTTGAAATAATAATCCGATCTGGAATAATAAGTTATGGAAGCGATCAAGAGGAACAGCGATTAGACCAGCATCCATCAAACCCACGTCATCGCCACCGCGCACTTAATGCTCCTGTGGTTCCTTTATTTTATTCACGTGGTACACCCACGTTTTGAGTGAAGATCGTCTGTACCGATTCCCACGCGGTTTCGCGTCCACGATCGCTCTCTGAACGAACGAACGACCAATTTGACCCTGGACTCGTCTAAGTATAAACCACACGACAGAGGCAACAACTCCTTTGGCAGTTGGGTTGTTGTTATATCGACGCTTCATTTGGCCCAGTCGCGTTACCGTGACTTACGATCTCCCTGATCCCAGAAGCGACCATTCTTCATCTCCTGTTTCGCGTTTCTCGTCCCGCTCTAACGAGATCCGTCATCCAGATGCTGCTGAGCTGTTTCATTAGCAGAAATCCAAAGGGGGAGATTGAGATTGTTCCCATGTTCCGGAGAATTTTAGTTTTTATGGAAGTGTCCTTGGTCAGAGTTTAGAATAAGAGCAATTTGACAATTAGTCTAATATCAATTCGAGTTGGATTGATTTCCTCTACTCATAAGAAGAGACTAACGAATCTCGATATGGTCTCAAATAAAAACTTGCTGCCGCTGTCTCGGGTTGGGTTATTTCTGGTTATATTCATCATCATCTGGCACGAGCATCTAAGCGGACTTGGCCAATTTCGCAGCCTACAAGCACCTTCTATCATAGACACACGTTGAGTGATTTAGGTCGCCGATCACTATGACACCAGGTCATCCAACCCCTAATTTCAAATCTAGTTAATCATTTCTCCCCAAGTCATTAGATTTGGTGTTGTCATGTAGTGCAAAGATTGACGTCTGCAGTGTAGGTTCAGCCGGACATGATATGTATTAAAGGTTATATTTGCTAGGTTAGAGTTAGTTAGAGACAGGTTATCGAGTAGTAGTGGTCCACGCGCGATGTCTATATGGAAGTGTGACATCTTGATGGTTATTCCTGGCTGCTCTGGCGTCTGTCCTCTATTAACGTGCACGCTCGGAAACCACGTCCTTTCCTCTCTGCACCGCGAACCCTCGCGAAGAGGTAAGGGGTGTCGGGGGACTTGCCAGAGAGGATGGTGCGCGAGAGGAAAAAGGGGGAGAAGAGGGCTCTACGCTCGTCAGAAATAGTGGCACTTCCCTGTCTCCGCGCCAGCCACCACCAATATCTATTCCGGCGCTACAAAACAACATCCCACAAACTAGACTTACTTCTATAACTTGCTGAGGCATGTTTTTCCTTTAAGGTCTTGAGAAATAAGAGCAATTTTCATTAGTATAGATTGCTTCTTTTTTGGGATTGAGATGTTTCATTTGTCTTCTCTTAATGGGTTACCACTTCAAAGTCGTAGGATCTGGTAAGATTTTATTACCAAACATCCCATCAGCTAGACTCTGCTTTTGTAGATTGAGATCTTCCATTTGTTTTCTCTTAATAGGGATGTTTCAGCTAGCAGTGTTTTGGGCAGTGGCAAAGTAAAGAGTGTTAAACCATTTTACTTTTAATTAGGTTAGAGACTCAGAAAGTCGAATCTCATAAAAAGTGTAATAACGATTTGGTGGAGAGGAGTCGGAGACGAGGTCGGAGATAGGCTTTTTGAATAGGAGGAACACGTTTTTGCAATGGGACTCTATGGGTGGCAAGACCTTGCCCTACGTCTCGGTCCCTAGATTTAATTCTCCAGTAAATATTAACGACCTCCGTACGCTCCGCATGGTTGGCAATCCTACGCTCCACGAAGAGTGGAGTACCTCCGGTGCCGGTGGCCCGCCAGCCGGGACATCCTTGCTGCCTTTTTCGAGACATCAGTTAGCAGGAGGTTTTGGTTTTACTGGCGTGGCGAACGATTCACACTGTAAGTCGAAGAGAGACGAAAAGAGGCTGAATTCTCTTTTTCTACATCACTCCTTTTCCTCTCTTCGTGTCGCTCCACTTCGGCGTAAAAATATCCCCGGCTCTCTCGCAGTGTCATCATCCTCCGTTCAACGAATATAACGGGTGTCACTGTCACCAGAATACGATACAGGAAGTATATTACATTTTTCGCATTTCTTCTTATTGCCATCTGACGTAGGTGGAACACTTCCACGAATTAGAAATCGTCTGGCGGTACAATATTAGATCTTTTTGCTGTGATAATTGGAATAAGGCACGGTGAGAAGTGATGATGTTTCGAAGATGGACGGGTATTTGTTTTAGAGGAATGATCTGTGAAAGATATGAGGAATGTTTTCAAGCCTCGTGATGAAGAATTCTTTGGTGAAAGAAAGATGAATCGCGGGGTTTGAAGAAGGTCGAGGTCTCGCGAGTCACAATCACGGATGAGGCTCGCCTATTGCTCGGAGAATAGGGTCGGTATCATAGAAAGAGAAACTCTTGCACGGAAACAATGTAGGCAGTACACACGGCGAAGGTTAGGAGAGCCGTAAATCACGAGAACGAGGATCGACGCCCGTAAAGTCATCGAGCTACGATCATTCGTAGCGGATGGTGCTGGAGTGTCGATTACGTGAATAGGGCACGTGAGAGACACAGATTATCGACTCGAATGATTCATTAGGGTCGAAGGTATCCATAGAGAAACACCGTTTTACAACTATTTTGAATCCATAAATCAATCACCACTTGGTAGTGTCTTCAACTCTCTGATGATGATGATGGATATTCAAAGGACCGAAAATATAATATCAAGAGATCAAATCCTCTTCACTCGTGAGAAGAGCATCGGTGGACTCCTTCGTACCTCAGTTCGAAGAGCATTCGTCTGGATCAGGGGCATGCCACGCCGCTCATTGTATACTATAGACAGTTGGTTCCCAACACGACTCAGCGGGCCGAATGTGAAACTGTGGCGCTGTTTGCATTTCGGCAAATTTTTCATTTGAATTTGAATTCGCGACAGAACAACTGTGTCAAATCAACAAAAATGGCTATGTTAGTAGCACATAGTTTGTAAACTATGGGACGTCATCGCTGCATTGTATTGTAACCGGGAAATGACTCAACCCAGAAAATTAAGAGTTTCACCGAAGAAATACGAATTATCTTATTACAATCTAAAAAGAGATTTTGTTATTCCATTGAAAGAATGTAAATTCCTTTAGTCGATCCTAAAACTTTTTGCAAATTTTTTGCTCTGTGCGTTTTTTGAGCGAACTCAAGTTTGATAATCGAATTGATGATAGATCAAGCATACGAAAGAATATGACTTGGAACAGGGGATTTGAAAAAATGGTTATTGTTTCTTTTTACTAGCCGGGAGTTTCAGAAATAAAATATAATTCCACTTGGAACAGGAAATTTTTGACATGAAACGGGAACTTTTTTAAAGAATTATAATTTGAATCAAGAAGAGAGGAATTTTCAAAAATCGCTCTTACAATTTAAAATTCTCTGCAGTTTGAAAGTCCTCTCTTCTTATTTTCAAATGAAGAAATTACTTCAAGCAGCTTTTAGGATAGAGATAGCATTTCACAGAAGAAATATTTCTGAATTATATTAGAAAACTTATTTACATTGTTTATTGCGAATTCATCCGTTCTTCGTTGGAAAATCAACTACTTGGTTAAATGTTAAAATGTTTTGTTTGAAATTGAATGTTTTGGTTGAGGGTGCACTATTTTAATACAAAATTTACCTCTGGTTGAAAATGTAACTATTTCGTTGAAAATCAATTTATCTCTTTTTTGGTGAAAGTTCGTGTATTTATTTAAACATTGTTTTTTTTTAAATTAAACTATTTCTTTGAGAATTTATATGCTTTTAGAAAAATTCCTCTTTTTTGTCGAAAATTGAACTTTTTTGCATAAAATACATCTATTGCACTCAAGGATTCATCACTCTACCTGAGAATCCATCAGTTTAGTTAACAATTGAAGTTATACAGTTGAATATTTTTCATTTAAGTCGAAACGACATCTTGTTGAAAACACTTATGTTTTTTTAAAACATTAATTTTTCAAATCAAATTGTTACTTTTCCATTTCTGGTTGAAGATGATTATTTTTATATTTCAAACTTCAACCATTCTATTGAAAAACTGTATTCTTTTGTTCAAAATTAATATCTAGTCAAAATCTTAACTATCTTAGTTTAAAATTCATCTTTCTGATTTGGAATTAAACTACTAAAATTGAAAATAACCCAATTTTTTATTTATTTTCTTGTTTAAAAATGTGAGGACTTGATTGAAAGTTAGTTTCTTTTTGGTACAAGCAATTGATTTTTAAACGGAAAATCTAAGTTATTCAAATTGAAAAATTTCATAGTTGAAGTTGAAAATTCATTTGTTTGGTTAAACATCAATCTCTTCCAGTATTCAAATTATGGTTTCTGTTTGGAAATTCAACTCTTTTAGTTGAAGATTCTTTGTTTTAGTTAAAAACTCTGTTGCTTGGTTTGAAATCGGTTTTTAAAACTAAAAAAGTTACTGCTCCATACTTGGTTGAAAAAAATTATTTTTTCAGTTCGAGATTCAACAGTTTTGTCGAACATTGTATTTTTTGGTAGAAAATTAATCTTTTTATTTGAAAGTTAATTTTCTCGTTTAAATATTCACATCCTTGGTAAAAAATTGGAGTGCTTCAGTAAATTTTTTATCATTTTAGATGAAAATTCATCTTCCTGTTTTGCAATTTAACTGTTTCCGTTGAAGATTCAAAATGCTGTTTGAAAATTCATCGCTTTGGTTGAAAAACCAGCTATCTTGTTTGGAATCAGTTTTTTTTTGTAATCGTTGATTGATCTTTGTCAATTGTCAGTTGAATTGTCCCAATTTTCGTAAAGAAATGATATGCTTCTGTGGAAAGTTTCAGTATTCTTTTCAAAATTAAATAATTTTGCAATGTTTGATCTGTTGTGTTCAAGAATGTTCAGAATGAACGTCACGAAGAAAAAGCTTTATTTTTTTACCGTTTCGAAAAACGGTGTTCCTTTTGTGGCAAAAGTAATAAATCGGAGAAATTTCAAAGTGAAACAGTTGAAGAATTCTGATAAAATTAGAAGATATCGTTCGATTCTTTTATGATATTCAAATCAACAATTGGGCGAAAGGCGATCAGCGCCGCAGTTTCACATATCTTCCGCAGAGAGTATGGTAAACGTAGTCTCCTATTATAACTGATTAAGATAGCGAAGATGAGAATCTTGGAATAAAATTCTAGAAATTATAAAATTGCTGAAGATTCTCTATTTTCCGGGAAACAAGGGTAGAGAATAATAATAATAACTCTTGAAGTTTAATTTCGTCGTCAAAAACCAGAGAATTTTGGGAACGTGATTTCGAAGGCATGATGGGTGTAGGTATGTTAATGACTCGTAGGTGACAGGCCTTTAGATCTAGACGTCTCTGCCTTTAAGTCTCTAGCAAAGAGGTCCCTGCGCTTTGGTGCTTGTTGCCAACAAATAGTTTAGCATCAATCCCCGACGTCTTATTATAACGTTATTAAAATAACCAGCCACAAACTTTGGCCCCTTCTCTCAACTTCCTTTTTGCTCTCTTTCGCTTCAACTCTTTTCATCCAAGTATTACAGATATATTCAGGGAAGTTGGACTTTGATTTCTCACTTTCGAAAAAGAAGAATCTAAAATGAAAAAATGTCAGTCTCATCCAAAAGAAATATAAATATACAATTCGTCCTGAAATAGCAAGCGAAAAGTGGAGTTCTCGAAGTACATGGTTTTGGAAAGAAAACACGCTGAAAATAATGTTTTTGCTAAGCCAGCAAATAGCGTTTGGCTAATGTCCAAGCAAAAGCTTGGTTCGTGCCACATTATTCATTTTGCAAATGGTGCAAAACTGAGTCCGCTGAAAAGTCGACAACAATGTGAACTGCTTCACATTTCCTTCAAAGGTGTTTGGGATTGATTCCGGAATATCCATTCATCTAAATCTCCTATCAGTCATTGTTTCCTTAATCTGTGATGTCTTTCCAGATATTCAAAATTGCATATCAGTTGGAAGGATAGTCTTATCTTTCTTCATCTTTCTGCATCTTGACTGATATCATATCACTTCTATAAATCCAAATTCATCATTGTCTCCTACTCATCAGTTTTGGCCTAAGATGGACAAAATAAGAAAATTAATGAAATAATGTGAAGGAAAATCAAATCTAAGGTCAAGGGAGGGAAGAAAAAACACTTCCAACATCGAATCATTTACATGTGGAACTCCTTTCATTTCTCCTCGACTTTCGTAGGGTAGCAGAGAGAGATATTGTATTACGGGGTTGAATATTTAATGAGGATAGCGACTCTCGACGCGGGGGTTGAAAGTTCGTGGTTATCCCCGAGGGCTCGCTACATGCTACGATATGCGCTCGCTATATCGATATAATTCTTAGCGCCTCGATTTTCACGACAATAGATATATTGTCATGCTAAAATATTCCGCCAGTCCGCTTTAAACATTTTGCACCCTTTTTCGTAATTCGATCTCTTGCTTTTTCACTCTTTTTTTTCACTCTGAAGCTCGCTCTGAAGTGCCACAATGGGGTTCAAAGGACGCAGGACAATATGCAGTAATGCGTTTGAATTAAATTTGAATTATTCAAGAATACATTATTGAATTAACTTCTTGAATCATCACATAATCCGACAAAACAACTAACTGGTTCCTCACGAGGTTCCTCACGAGAAACTTGAATTAAACTAGTTGAGCAATCTGACGTGAAAAAATTATTTAGGTACTTAAGTATCCGTTGAACTGTAAACACAATATATTTTGAATCCCCTCGCGTCACTAAATCTTGTGCGACGTCGAACTGGAAAAAAAATTTAAGCATCCAACAGGTGCTGGGGACAAATCTTCGTACTTTGGAAAAAGATCAGAATGCTTCATTGTGAAAGAGATCTCGAGAGAGCAAGAGGTACCTGCTATTGGTTGCATCCCTTTCTGCGTGAGAGAAAACGATCCCTTTTTCGTTTTTCGTTCTAGGGAAGAAAGGGCCTATTCCCATAATGGGTCGTACTTCCTTCTTTGGTCCCTCATTTTCTCAGTCAATCTCGATCTCGAATGGCTTGAATTATTATCTTGCAGAAGGTCGAAAACTATCTAGAAAACTGTAGGAGACAAGCGAGCTTGTGAAGGACACAAAACACCGCGAAACCACAGCCGAAAATTGATACACAGCCAGCAGCAGCAGATAAATTATAAAAAATTATCTTGCAGAAGGTCGGAAACTATCTTGATTTTGAACTCCTAACGAAGTCTGGAAAAAAATAATAATATTCAGGTAATTAGAGGTCCAGGTGTTACCAAATTTGGAAGAGCGTGTATGAGCAAAAGCTTTTTTTGAAGAAAACATTCGTTTGGAGAAGAATGCTTTTATCTGTCTTCGATTTTATTGTTCTTCGGATGATAACTGAAGTACAATGTCCCCAAATTCTCATTAATAGTGTTTCGGTTTAATTGTATCTATCCAGTTTAGGGGATGCTACATAGGAGATGTTACATGCGAAGTTAGGAACGAGGTTCTCGTTTCCCCTAAACTACCCTCCTCCCCCTCCTCTTTGCGACGTCATAAATCACCACGACAAATTTAATTATCCTGCTGTCTGCGATAAAGTCCCGTCGTGCATCCTCCTTGTTGCCTAACAGCTAACTTCACCTATATTGCTGCCCCCGGAGCTTCCGCCTCCTTTGGCCTCCACTACCTTAGATTCTACCAAGATGTGGAGGATTTCGTGCGTGATAGCCCCACACGACTTTATAAAGATCGTTCGATTTTTCGACACTTCTAAACATTAATATGAGAAAACAATAATATGAGAATGGTGAAAAATATATAATACGTGAAAAAACACTTAAGGAGGCTTAGTTTCAAGTTTCAAGGCATGATTTTAGTGATGAAGTGAAGATTTCGAGCTGAGGTTGATACATGATCTTCAGTTTATAATTACAATTCAAATCTATGTATGTAATTAAACTACTTCGGAGTTGAACCGAACCGAAATTGGAAAATTCTTTAGTTTTAAAAATAAATTCTTTGGATTTGACCAGTTTAGTTGAAGAGTGTAAAAATCCTACAATTTTAAACGAAAAGCCTCCTTAGTTAAATATTATCTTCAAAATTCAATCGTCCACAGTAGAAAAACTTGTTCCACCTAAAAATTGGAATTTTTTTCATCGAATTGTTCAACATTTAATTGTTTCGAATTAGGAACAACTTTCCAAAAGCTGAACCATTCGTTTAACTGGAAATGGTTAAAATTTTAGAGTACTCAATTTTCAATTCTGAAGGCTTTATTCATTATTGCAATTATTCCATTTTGTATGTTTTAATATTGCAATTTAAGAAGAAATGGTTGAATTTGTGAAAATGGGAAATAAATTTGACAAACATATTAATTTGATATATTTGCCTTTAAAATAATTCAATGAAAAACGTACATAAGTTTCGGTCTGGACGAAGAACCAGACTCCTACGAGTCTGGTTCTTCAAGCAAAACATGACGTGAAAGGTTTTCCATGCAAAAATCGACGTGTCTGGGTCTTCGTCCCAACGGACAATATGATCATATGTTATTACTCTTGATGTCATAATTTAAAAATCTTCAATCATGAAATTTCGTATGCCACATCCATTTTGAAAACTAAAAATTGTAGTTGTCGCTAATTTCCGTGAAAAATTGTGAACTTCCAAAAACAATGATTTCAACAATATTTTTTGTGATTTAATTTATTCTTACTATCTCTTCTTACCAATTAAAAAAATTGAATTCTTATAAATCATCGCTTACTTTTTAGAGGAAAAAAATCCCCTTCACCTCAACTGTTTCTAATTTGAAGAAAAAAAGTAAATGAACTTCAAATATACACTGGAATCCCGATTTAAAGAACGTGACGGCGAGGGGCTTTTCACTCCGGATTCCTTGGAACCGAAACGCGCATCGCTTGACAAAGTTACACGATGTCAGACAGAA
>WSXT02000023.1:2348124-2366959 GCA_011762715.2 Neuroterus valhalla
ATTAGAAAAAGATTATAGATTATACGCAGTACAATACTTTTCGATACAGGGTATTATCCTCAACTTGTAATATCCACCTCGTATAATCCATTTTTCTCAGTGTAACTCGAAAATTTGGATCAAGAATTCCTTTTCCTGACAGAAAAATCTTTCTTGGTAGAAAACTCAACTCTTTGTGGAAAATTCAACTAATTTGGCAGAGAATTCTACCTTTTTTTTAAAATTATTATTCCTTTGTCGAAATTTTGTCACGAATTCGCATTTTTGAGTTCAGAATTAATTTCTCTGGTTGAAAATTGACCTATTATGTAAATACTCTGTTTTTTTCTGTTGAAAATAATTGTTCAAACTGGAAATTGAATTATTCCATCTTTGGTTAAAAATTAATCTCATTCACTTGAAAATTCAATGATTTTCTTCGGAAGTAATTCTTTATTATTGAAAAGCCAACTTTTTTGTTGAATTGGGTATTTTTGTTCGATTTTTTTTTCCTTATAGACTAGAAAATCGTTTTTTTTTATCGGAAAATTGAAGTACTTGGTTGATAGAACTACTTTTTTCAAGATTAATTTCATTGGTTAAAATTTCAACCATTTTGTTAACAATGGGATTTTTGGCTCAAATTCTTTTACCAATGAGAATCTAATCACTCCATTTTGGTCTGAACATTCGTTTTGGTTTGAAAATTCAACAATCTGGTAAAACTTTTTGTTTTCTTGACTGAAAAATTTTGTCTGGTTGAAAGTCTAACTACGTGATTGAAATTTGTCCTTTGTGTTAAAATCGATCTAGTTTGTAGAATATTCCATTTTTTGACTTGAAATTAAAGGAATTCAAATTGTGCAAGAACTTTTGATTGCATCTACTCCAAAAAGTAATGTTAGAATTGTGATTTATGAAGCGAAGTAGGATATACAATTTTATTTTGTACTTCTTCCTCTTTTTCCATGACAGAAAAAATTTTTTTTTTTGCGGAAAAAGTTCCAATTTTAGTCTTTGTCCAGCTGTCATTTTTCTTTCTCCATATATACATAACAAATTGCCGTTCAGAATTGAAATAAACAATTTTTTCCATATTATTATGAATGCATCCATTGATGGAATAAAATCGGATGATAGAGCGTATACTCGGTCGAATTAAACGTGAATTTCTGGATGTATTTCCCGTCGATTTTTCCAGCAGAGTTGATATCAACTCACGAAGAGGAGAATAATTTTCAAAGAAACAAATGATTTTTTTTCACGAAACAACAAACGTGTAAAGTGTTCCCTGCCCTTTCTACCTTATCGGAAGAATGCGAGTGTAATTGTGAAAATGATGTTGAATATCTCATACAATATCTACAATGGTGCAATTATAAACCATTCAGGCAGTCGAGGTGCGTGCCAGCAAACACTTAAGCCTCGTGCGTTTGTATAGTATAAGAGAAAGATCTCTTCCAAGGAGACAAGAAGAGAGAACAAGTGAGGAAGAATGACCGGAAATGAAAGGCACCCAGAGACACATTATTATGATAAAAATCCGCAAGCAGAAAGCCTAATGTCATCGCGTACTTGGTGCAACGATTTTCCGTCTGTCTGACCGCCTGCTGGTCGTTGCCGTCCACCTTGATGACGATGCGGTTGCAGGGCTTGCCATGTTACCTTTTCCCTGCACGCTACCGCTTTTAATTATAACCTCGCATGCCCGCACCTGAAAGGCTAGAATCGAGCCCAAGACATAGACACGAAAGGCTGATGACGATTAACTTTATTGCCGCAAAAAATGTTATTGATCATCTAAAAGGTTGCGGACCTGTGGATTTTTTGAGACAGGGATGTAACGGGTTAGTTAGAAATTATATTTGATGTATAAATTTTATTATTTAATTTGTAAATAAAATTGGAATTTTTCTTCATAATTAAAATAAATTGTAATTAACTGGGTGACACTCGTTTTGCTTGTGCGGCGTAGAAAGTTTTATCACTTTGAATCCTACTTCATACTGCATAAATAAATTATACAACTTTGAATGAGTAGGATGCCAATTTTTTTTTTCAAATTCTAATTTTTCGTTCAACATTTTGAAGCATTTATATCTCAACATTAAACTTTTAAGATTTGAATCAACTCATTGAGTAATTAATTTTCAGTTTGTTGTGTAATTTTATAATGAATTTTGATTTCTAAGAGTCTTTAAGGTTACTGCAATTTGAGTTACAAGAGCCTGAAGAACAAAGATTTATTAGTACAATACAGTTCCAGAATAATTCTGTTCAAGATTATAGTAGTTTTTACCTGTAAAATTCTACACACGTAAAGCCTCAAAAAAGCGGGAATAAAATTTTCTAGATCTCATTGAACTATACACTTTGCAGTCACACTACATTTTTTTTTTTTTTTTTTTTTTTTTTGTTGCTTGAAGAATTTTTTCGTGCAAAATCATTTTCTATAGAGCTTTTCAAAAAGAAATAATTATAATAATTAAATCCTGCGAAGTAAATTGCATATTGAAAAATAAGAATTAATAAAATATTCTAATAAAATATTTCAAATTGCTGAACAGAAGTTTTTTCAATTGTTACACGATTTCTGTAATCGTAAATTTCCTTAATTTTCATAGTGCTAAAATTTTTTTTTAAACGTTACACTTCTAATTTTTTCTTTTCAGAAGGTTCATTTTGCAAGTTGGAATTGAAATCGCTAAATACGGAAAAAAGTAGAAGAATACGACTAAATTGTATAGCTGCATTTATTTAATAAAATTAAAATAACTAGGGCTTGAGTGAATAATTATTTCTGTTTCAAAGGTTGAAATGGATGCAAATTCTACAATTTTGAATTACATTAAGCAGTTTTCTCGGTTTTATGCCTACTTCTGAAAAGGTTTTATTTTTAAGGCCTTGAATTAACATTCAAAAATGTTAACTCTGTAACGCTTCGTCTTTGTAAATGTTCAATTCCAAATTTACTCTTTATATTCAGTTTAACTCAAGATCTCAAGATCTTTGTTAACGTCTGAAATTTTCCGTGTGTAAGAGCTGCAAAATAAAATAAGGACTTTCGGTTCAACAGAAAATTTCTTGTGATTCTCATGAAAAGACTTTTTGGTATGTGAGGCTTTGAGTTCTAATTAATTTCATTTTTATGGTAATGCTGATAAATTGTGCAATTTTTCAATTTTGAGTATCCAATTTTGAAGTTTTCGTAAAGTAAAATCTTTAATTACAATGTCGATTCAGATAACAATCCTTCAAATCTCCAGTTGTTAATTTTTATGCAGACTTATTTTAAATGCTTCAAATATAAAAGATTTGAGCTTGGAAGTTTGAGTTTTGAAATTCCATTTGCTGGAAAAAAATTTCGTACGAACCGGCAAATGAAATGTTCGCTAAGAGTTTGGTGGTCAGCCTTATGATAATAAATATACAATTATTCAAGGCTGTCAAGAAATTTTCGTTTCCTTTCGTTCATTTCGAAGCCGATGTTGATAAGGATCCCAAATTTTGGCTTCTCGGACCTGAATCAATTTCTAGGCTACTGTATTCTAACCTCAAAAATCCTTCGAAACAAAAATACTTCAAGCCATAAAGTTTGAAAGAGAACGTAAGCTAGAGATCAAAGAGTGATTGCCTGGAAGGAATGTCGATATGAACCTCTGGGACAGATGTTTTATGCCTGAGAGGGGAGATGTCCTTACGGTTCCATTTAATCAGAAAAATATCTGTCTCAGAAACGCGTTTTCTGTTCCCAAGTACTTGAGGGTCCAGGTGCCTTCATCATCGTCTCAGACTTTCAATCTGGTGGTTTGCTATAGCGTCCTCGCTTTAGCCTTCAGACGACGCTCAATAACCGGAAGTACATCACTCGACACATCCGCCCAACCGTCTACGCGTCCCCCAATTCCGTCTCACTGATTGGCGCTCTCGTTCGTCACTCATTCTGCTCTTCCTCGGTCACTGGGTTATATCCACTCACTCCTGGATGCTGCTAAACACGATCTAGATAACACTCAATTGGCATCAATATTTTCGTTGGATTCGTTATCAAGAGGAATAAAACATAAATTGTCATTAAAGTCAATACCAAATGTCAATGCATCAAATGAAAGAGGCAACTGGTATTTTTGGTTATGTGCGTCCAATACAGAAAACCTCGTGTATCATCACGGGAACGATTGATCATCAAATTTTTAACAACAGGGTTATGATAGCGATTGAAGCGCTTTTAGTGATCCGGTCAAATATTCAACTAGAAATTCGATAAAGGCTTCGAGTACGCACTTGCTGAGTTTGATGTCCTAGCTGAGTTTGATGTTCTAGCTGAGCAAAGTCATTGCTGGTTGGTTACCAATAAGCTCACCTCGAAACGTTCTAGGAACCTTTCACGAATTTATGGGCAGTAGCGATTTTAAGGCCCTCCCGCGATATTTGCGAAAGCGCCTATCATAAATGTTATTTCCTTGAATATAGCTTCCCCTCTTCTCTAATCTGATGATAGTCATCTCATCTCCTCTGATGCTACTCTCCTATTATCTCGATATCATATTTCCAGAATTTGAAATTGATCAGTGAATTTATAGAGATTGAAATGAGTTTGCTTTGCATCCGGAGTTGCTGTCATGGAAAGAGCAATCATGCCATTGACAGAGCTTTTTCAACTGTGGTTAATATAGGAACTATCGACCAGAGCCTCGTAATTAGGGACACTACAGCGTTGAGTCGAGATACCAACTCGGTGCAGCCAAACTCTCTTGTGTTCTTTATCAACGCGGAGCTCGTAATGAGGTATGGAAATGGCCAGAGCATCACCGCTCTCTAATAATAACATGTATATTCGAGTGCTCTATTCAATAACAAGTTGATACGGATACCTTTTAATAATTGTTAACAAAATTAGAAGAAAATGAATGTCTTAAGATTGTACGTTTAATGAAACCTTAGTACCATATATCTCTGTAGCTCACGAACCACGCGAATAGAAGTCTATATTTTCTTGGGAATATCTTCTTTAAAAACAACTTCGAAAACACCTTGCCGCCTCATGAAAAAACCGAAAACAGATGTTTGGGTATGATTGCTATCCGATTTTTATAGTCGAATAAACTATTGACATTATCTCAATGATCAAATAAATTGCAGATGCGTGTGATGACGCATGTCACTGAAATTCTTGCTTCAAGTACAAGGATCTGCATAACTTTTTAATATTTTAATTTATTTAGATGCAAACATGTGGTCTTTTGATACCTCAAATGGATTGTAGCTGATGCTTTATTCCACTTATTTTTTGTTGACTCAAAGAGAAGAGTACCGAATTTTGCGTGTGTGACAGCTCTACGGAGCCCAGCGTATATTTTTTATTACGTGTGGGACTCGCATGAGGTCGTTGGGAAAACTCTGCTAGGAGAATATCCATATTCTTGATGGGAGCACACGAATAAGCTTTCATAACAATTTGCATCTAACCGAGTGTCTCCATTAAATATGGATGCTTTTCGCGGGCAACCGGGGACGCGGTATTTCGATAAAGGGGATTCCCTGTTGGAGGATAGTAGGGGAGACTCCCACGGGTGATGCGGCGATCAGACCACGTGACACCTACGTGAGTGCAGAGTCTGCGATGTTTGCCCCCGAGGATAGGGAAATTGACTGACAAGGTTCTCCATAGGTGAAATCAACACTGGTGTGTTGACCAAATTCCTCATAGATAATATCCATCGTTCTGTTCTCAATCCAGTTGGATGTAGCAGGTTCTGAAATAAAATGATCCTGTTTCCCTCAGTGATAAGTAATTGCAACACTCGACTTGTAGATTATTAGACTCTTTCAAGATTCATCCTGCATCTCCGTACTGCATCAATGTGCTGTCAATGCTTTCCCCTCCGTGGGTGTCCCTGTGATCATTGTATATAAATGCTCTAACACAGCTTTGTCCGCTTTATCTCTCTTCTATCAGTGGTTCTCATCACTGGCATTATTATATTTCCAGAATTGGAATTCCAGAGGCGTCTTAGAATTCAAATCCAAGAACAGCTATAGGAGATTGTATTTGACTCTGATTGTGACAGTAAGTTAGAAGTGAGCATTCCCAAGCGAAAGACCCCGGAAGGACTTGAGGACTTCTGGGCGCTCAGAACAATCGGACTCGGAAAGGCATTCTTAGCAAGTCGTCAACTTCAGAAAAAGCCAAACAAAAGAACCGAGAGTTAACATGTGGACTTGACGATATCGTTAACTAGGCAGCTGCTGGAGTGTCATTTCGTCGACTTACTCCAACTTTGCTTTTTCTCTTCTTCACTTTCCTCCTTTCACCGCTTCGGCTTTGAAGCGCATAACGAGCGAACCTTCCACGAAGCGCCCTCGATTATTTTTTCGCTAATGAAACAGCGGCGCTGGGCGTCACTGTCCGCTAATGCGATTGTGGTTCGCGATAAGATGTTGGCTGCCTCTTGGCAATCGTTAGCGTCCTTTTACTCTGTAGGTGCGTGCACCTGAGCCTGTATAATGTATAAGTATATATAGATGTTTGCGTCATGTTCGCGCGAAAGCTGTATTAAAACTTGCAGTCCAGGATCAGGTAGAGATTGTTGAAGTTCCGTGATACCAATGATGGTGATGATGATGATGAGTAGAAGATTACCTGAAAGTGCTTTGAATTGTTCTTCAAATTGATATTATTTTTAGGTCTTTTAGAAAATGAATTCGAATATCTCACAAGCCTGCCTGAATGGCTGGTAATCCCTCCCTGTTGGGAACTATGGGAGAGGGAGGATCTTATCCCGAGGGAGGGAAGGCAACACGGGAAACCAATTAGCCAAGAACGCCGCCACCGTTGCCACCTGATATGAGTCCTCCCGCTCATGTTGCTGATCTTACTTATCGGTACCTGCAAAAGCACAGACCTTGTAACCTAACTGCCATCCTCAAGTGATATTAATCATGGTTGATAAATTCTATATATTTCGAAAACATTATTTCTTTTTGAAGATACACATTGGAAAGTGATTTACCAACGTGACAAAGAGAGTTTTAGGAAGACTTTGGAATGCTTAGGTTGGATCTACTGAGCTTGTTTACGGGAAAGGAAAGCTGTTAATCTTACACACACAGAATTGCTGTCATCAAAATTTTTCTCTAAAACTATAATCGCTACTATAGTCAAACAGTTTTGAATTGACTGATTTATTAGTCTAAAAAAAATAAATGTTTTAGAAGAGATTTATATAAGGAAGAACCTGATCATAAAGGATATCTTCCAGATCAATCTATTTCAGGCTAAATCTGAGCCTAAATGTCTGTTTTGAGCTTGGAAACTTGAACGACAAGTTGTATATGCTATAGGTACCGAAGTGTGAAACTGACGAGTGAGTATGCGGAGTTATGGAGTAGGTCGAGAGCTGACTCTCGAAGGTCAGTGTCTGAGATTTCGAGAGCTGGGGGTCTATTGAAGCAGGGTCCCATCCAGCTGATGGATCTAATCAACATTCCTCCCTAATCACGCTCACTCTTCATCTACCCCTACCCTTCACCTCCCACAGCCTCGATTACAGTCGACTCTCTCGTCTTCGATCGGCGACGGCATTCATTTTAATTTGCCACTCGATAGATTAGACTCCCAAATGATCTTCCACCAAAAACCACGAGTCCAGTCTCCTCGTCATCGTTAACAGATTTATGGTCCTTGAGCTGGTCATCATAAATAAACAAGAGCGCAAAAATTATTGCATGAAAATCTCCGCAAGAAGTTTCACATTCCTCTCCTCTCAAGCCTTAAACAATCAAACAACCATCGTGTCTATTGATATACAATAAAGGAGAAGGAATATCAAGTACAAACTAGTCGTTTCTTAATTTATGTTCGTGGTAATCTGATTTGGCGATGAGCAGTAAATTAGGGTTACTGACGCAGCGGAGGTGGGGGAGGCGTGAGTAGAAAGTCAACTTGGGACTTGAATTTCTCGAGGATACCGCCTGGCCTGGTGTAGAGATCATAAATTACGATTTATTGCGGAGGCAGCGCCTCCAGTCGACGGATTATCTTACCGTTATGTCAGCGCGCTACAATTATATTTACATTTTCCATGTAATGGAATTCCCCTCCGCTCGGGTTGGCACGATCGAGGCAGGTAGCCTAACTGCCTTATGCTCATTGCCCGTGGACGATCGGGCGGATGCCGTAAAGTCGACGATAATTGCCACAGCAGCAACCCGAGTTGAATAAATTCTCCAAAGTCACGAGACTTTTGAATTAAATGTACTTTATCAACCAATCGCTATTCTACCCATTTTATACTCTCTTTCCTTCTCCTAATGACCCCCATTACCTGAAAAGATATGCTGATATCATAATTCGAAATTGTTTAACGTCCATACCATTTCTGTAATGCAATTGGACATACAGGGAAACAAATTTTTGTTTTAGATGAAACATTAATTTTTGAATAAAAGTGAGACGAAAAATCCTTATGGGGTAGGTCAGCCATGTAGGATTTAACGGGATTTAACACCTGACCTGAAAGAATTTAAAACGGTAATATAAAAGAAACAAATTTATGAGGGTCGTATAGCGACCCCCAAGTTCGTATTCCGTATCTACGAAGCCCTGAACAGCTAGTACACGACAGGGACATCGTTCCAGCCGTAAATATGGAATCCAGGGATTTCCTCTGTTGTCAGTAAAATCCTGACTTCAGATTTGCTGTGAACCTTCCATCGGCCTTTTACGATTCATCCAGTCCCAGACCAGACCTATCCAGGCTAGCTTCTAACAAAACCCACCTTAAGCCCCCCAAGCTTGAATCCTTCTCTTGACACCCAATTCAATATTGTTTACAACCTAAAAATTCAAACCTAACATTTCAAACTCTTGTCTCAATTAGCAAAAGACGAAAAAAAAAAGTTATAAAGTTGGATTGGATCCCGTCAAGTTGAATTAATGATGGAATTGTGAGATGGCAATAAAGGTGGTATTCGAGTCCTGTTTGATATGTCTTTCTGAGTTTGAGTGGTACGTTGGCGCGGAGGCGCATTCGAGCTAATAAATTAATTGCGGAGATTTACGTATCTCAGCCGTAAACCAGTCAGCTCAGAGCTTTAATGTCCAGTCGCTAATTACATAATTATATGGCGTTAGGTTACGACGACCAATTAATACGGCGGCAGCGACAACGACGTACAATGACTCCCAATGTCTGTGTACCGACCAAGTGTTGTCAGACCTAGCAGTAAGTCACCGGGCACCAATGCACGGGGACACGTCCCATACACATTCGAGGATACCAGACGTAGGCGATACGTGTTGTTGTTAGTGGTCGATCGAGCGAGCTTTATAATTTATTGTCTTTCCTGCCTGTTGACAGCGGACGTGTGCCACTCAGGGCCGTAACTACCTTCAAATATAACCTAAATAACTCCGATACCAATTGTGATACGCCCCTGAGGCGCTTGCAAAACAAGCCCTACATTCATACTACTCAAATATAAGAATTCAGTTGAACGGATTTAAATTGCCCGCCTTAACTTTGGCGGGAAATTCAAATAAGATAATTGCCACTTGTTTGTTTTGATCCGGAATCTCTAGTATTTCCATTCTCTCTTGATGATGTCTTTATATTCTTTATTAATTTATCTTGAGGCGTGAAAAACATTCTCCTGACTCTCTGAAACCAATGTCACGAGCATCATCGAAGTGACAAGATGCGGGTATTCGATGTCCCGATTCGCTGACTGATTTATTTAAGGGGCATGCCAGACATCCGGTTTGTCGAATTATGTCCAGAGAGACCGTGAGAGGGAGAGAGACGAAGAGAAAAAAATGTAAGAGACTGAGGAACGATTCGCTTTCGTCGCCTAACCGTTCGTCATTACATCGACACAAGTCACGTACTAACGTGGACCCTCAGGTCACTTAAAAAATCGGCGTTTAGTAGGAAGTGACGTAATTGCTAATCTTTTGGCTGGGTTTTGACTTTTTGTTCCAAAACATTTGATGAGATGTTTAGAGGCACTTTAGGTGTCGGAAGAGAAAATTATTCAGTGCCATTCTATATTTTACAATATACAAAATTGATACATCATGATCAATTTCAATTTGAAACTAAATGATTTTCATATCCAAACATTTTTAATTCAATGATCGTAAATGAGCTGTGAAGCCTGAGACTCGAATGCATATTTAAAATCCGCGTTGAATTTTTGGCAGAAATTTTGAAATTGCTTCTGAAAGCTTCCAAGCTTTTTTCCCCATTTGGATCTGTGTTGTGTCGATTAACATTGTCTCTTTTTAAACCCATCAGTGTTGTCTATAGGGGGACGTTTCAAGATGATGTCTGTATGACAGTTCGTGGGAGTCCCTGTCACTCATTATTGCTTGGCATACGCGTGCGTGATACAACTGAACGGATTTGGGCTCGAGATAGCTGTTTAAGTTTACACGCGTATCTTAGCAACAGTGAAGGGTAACAGTTGTAAATTCCGAAACATTGGTACCCAGCTAATGATAGAAAGTTGCGGGAATCAGCTACGCGACGTCACTAAATCTGTTTAAATGTCACCGATGTCACCATCTAGTATTTAACTTCACCTTACCACCTTCCATCAATCGTGCAGCTTGCTAACATTTGGAATAGCCGCATCTTTTTAAATAAAAATGTATTGTTTTTCTTTTACAGAGGCCACCCTCTTCGTCGCTATCTTACCCCGGCGCGGGCGGCAACGATGATGCCCGCAGTCCCGGAAGTGGAGGAACACCCGGACCCCTCAGTCAACAAGCCCCAACCAGTTTGGACTCTTCCGATCCTGGTGAGTCTGAAAATTGTTTTGACATTTTAATGTACTTGTGAGAAGAGTTCTTGTTTAGACATCTAGCGGCAGAAGAGTGAACTTTCACGCAAAATGCCAGAGTTAATTGGAAAAATTAGTGTACGCCCGTAATAGGAAGGAGATAAGACATCAGAAATCATGAATTGATCTCGATTTCTCTCTTATTGAACGGGAAAGAAAGTGCGTTGTCGTTCCCTAATGACAATATCACGCGACGGTCGAGTTGATGACAATCAAGACGCAGGGTGGGACCCACGGACCTTCAACACACCCTTCAAATTTTACAAACACGAACGCGCACGTCAACACCGACCGCGGCAACGCCACTGTCGAGGCTAATGAGCGAAATGTCCCAGTGGCGTAGGCTATACAAATTCTTCACCATTTTTTGTTGGCATTCCAGGAAAGATGATCAGAAACGGTGTTATATCAAATATTTGACACTGCTCTTCATTTGGAAGAGATTTAATCTCTTATAAAGACATAAAAGAAAAAATAATTAATTTGACGTTGAGGTGCAATAATATAATATCGTTTTGCGTCATTGAACCGTGTTGGAAACGAAAGTGCGCCAATGGACAGTGTGTTCGGGTTCAGTCAGTCACCGGAGGGAATACAAGTTCACGACACCATCCCATAAAGATTCATTAAGGTCCGCCGTCTATATTCGCTGTCGTGGCAACATTATAAAAGTTGTGGCGCTTCTCTCTCGCAAATGCATACGTATGAAGAAACCTAACCTTTACACGTTAGAGATATTCTTCATTGACGAATGACTGGACACGAGATTTTTATGGTTTTTATTCCATTACGAAAGAATGCATGAAAATTATCTTATCATCCAAAGTCTGGAGAGAGTATTAGTAGATTAAAAAGTGAAATTGGAAAAAGTTTACTGTAGACTATTGAGAATTCTACCAAAAAAATACGAGAATTGACCGCCTTCTTATTATGAATGAAAAAGAGATCTTATCATTTGACTTAAATAATGTAACGTTCCCTTAATTCGAGCTTTAATCTAATTCTCAAAATATGTAAATACGTCATACGTTTTTCCCATTATAAGAAAAACGTTTTGCAAATTTGTTGCTCTGTGAGATTTTTTTAGCTGACTCAAATTTGTTAATCAATTTGTCGATTTTTTGTTAATCAATTTTGTCGATTTCTTGTTAATAAATTTTGTCGATATTTTGTTAATCAATTTTGTCGATTTTTTCAAAATCGGATTTCAAAAAAATGTATTTATCACGTTCTATTTGCTTTACCTCATTTATCTGACTTGGGACATGTGGGGAATGGGGAATGTGAACATTTAAACTAATTATAATTCGGATTTAGACGAATGGAATTTAAAAAAATCGTTCCTCCAATTCAAAATTCGTCACAATTTCAAATTTCTCTTTTCCTAATTTTGAATTAGAAAAGCTTATTTACATCCTTCATTGCAAATCCATCCTTTTTGAGTTAAAAATCAACTACTTGTTTGAAATTTAAACTTGTTTGATGAAAATCAAAATTTATGTTAAAGTTACATTATTCCGATTCCAAATTCATCTCCGATTGAAATTGTAATTGTAGAAAATTCATCTTTATGGTAAAAATTCATCAGTTTGTTCGAAAATTGATTTCTTCAACTGAACAGAATTCGACAATTCGGTAGAAAATTCGTATTTTTTAATTGAAAATTCAATTTTTTTTCGTTGAAACTGTACATATTTTGCTGAAAAGCCGATTTCCCAGTAGAAAATCATCTTTTTCTTCGCAACGTAATTTTCTTCTTGAAAAATTGCCAAAAATGTCACTTTTCCATTTTTGTTTGAAAATTTTTATTTTTGTAGTTCAAATTTCAACCAATTCATTGAAAAATTGTATTTTTTGGTTGAAAATCGCTTTTGTTTCAAAAATTGAACTTTTCTGGTTGAAAGTTCATCATTTCAGTTAAAAATTCGTCTTTCTGGTTTAAAATTCAACTTCTTCAGTTAAATATTCTAAATTGTATTTGATTCTTTATCATTTTGTATAAAAATGTAATAATTTGATTGGAGTTATTTTTTTTTTGTTTCTGGACAGTTTTTTTTGTCATAAGTATTCCTTTCTAACTAAAAATTTTACTCATTCCAATCAAAAATTCCATAGTTTCAGTTAAAAATTCAATTGTTGAGTTTAACATCCATTTTTTTCAATTCAAAATTTGAGTACTCAAATTTTCGTTGACAGTTTCTCTTTTTCAGCAAAAATTAATTTATCTTTTCGAAAACTCAACTCCTTCAGTTGAAGATTATCTGTTATTGAAGCCTAAAACTCTTATGCTTAGTTTTTAATTGGTTTTTTAAACTAAAAGTTTCAGTGTTCCATTTGTGGTTGTAAACAGTTTTTTTTAGTTCGAAATTAGACTATTTTGTTAAAACGTTGTATTTTTTCTTGGAAAGTTATTCTTCCTACTTGAAAATTAATCTTCATTCATCGTTGAGAATTGAAGTGCAGTTAGATATTTAACTTTTTATTTGGAAATTCGTTTCCTCGGTTGAAAAATGAACTATTTGGTTGGAAATACGTTTTTCTTCGATGTCGTGAAACATTTCCCGTTTTGGTCGAACATTCACCTAGTTCAAAATTCTTATGTTTGGTTAAAAATTAATTTGTCATGACAAAAATGTCACTATTCTGTTGATAAAGTGTATTTTTTAATTGAAAATTGTATTTTCCGGTTAAAAATTAATTTATTATCAAAAATTGATCTATTCTTTTTAGTTAAAAGTTTATCATTTCAGTTAAACATACGCCTTTCTGGTTTATAATTCAACGAATTCAGTTGAAAATTTTCAATTTTTTTTTATTCTTCATCATTTTGTGTATAAATGTAATAATTTGTTTGACAGTTTTTGTTTGTTTGTTTGGAAGATAGCTTTTTTTTGGTTGAAAGTTAGTTATTTTTTTGTTGTATGTGATTTTTTTCAACTGAAAATTTAACTTATCCCATATTTGAAAATTTCATAGTTTCTTTTAAGAATCCATTTATTTAGTTCAACATTGATTTTTTCCTCAATTTAAAATTTGAGTAATGAAATTTTCGCTTAATTATCTTTTTCATTAAAAGTTATTTATCTGTTTGAAAACTCGACTACTTCGGTTGAAGATTCTTTTTTTTTTTATTATAAAAGACTTATCCTTGGTTCGAAATTGGTTTTTTAAACTAAAAATGTTACTGTTCGATTTTTGGTTGGAAATAATTATTTTTTGACTTTGAAATTCGACTATTTTGTTAAAACATGATATTTTTTCTAAGAAAATGATTCTCTCTATTCGGAAATTAATCTTCTTGTTTGAATATTCACCTTCGTGGTTGGAAAATGAAGTCCTACAGTTAAATATTTATCTTTTTAGTTAAAAATTCATCTTCTTTTTTTGAAATTAAACTTTTCTGGTTGGAGATTTTTGCTATCGTAAATTGATTTTTTTGATTGTAAATTTAACTGTTCCAATTTTTGTAAGAAAATAATATTTTTTCGTTGAAAATTCGAGTATTCCTTTCAAAATTAAAATGAACGTCATGAAAAAAAATTAACGTTTGCGTTTTGCTATAAATATAAATATTTTGCTCTCCTAGTTGACCGGGAGAATTGAAAAAATTGACCTTGAAGAACCGGGAAATGACCGTGAATTCGAAATCGTCCGCCGAATCGCCACCGTTGGTAAGCACTGTTTCAAAATATACTGTTGTAGGAAATTTTCCACTGAGAAAATTTTCTTCACACTAGTGTGTCGAATCGATTTGTGCTGTAAACAACACAGTGCTAGATGCATGCCATACTCTCGTCAATTCCGAATGATAGTATTATTTATATCAAAAACGTGATGTCGATGCCCGACTACCTGTAAAGGAAGAGAGGTATTTACGTTGTACCAGTG
The DNA here is from genome assembly GCA_011762715.2 of Neuroterus valhalla. Taxonomy (NCBI): domain Eukaryota; kingdom Metazoa; phylum Arthropoda; class Insecta; order Hymenoptera; family Cynipidae; genus Neuroterus; species Neuroterus valhalla. The sequence goes on from WSXT02000023.1 coordinate 2,362,837, forward strand.
GTACCAACCTGGTATGTGTACACAGTGCTTTATATTTATACACATTATACGACATAGTTGAGGTTTCCACACTATTGATTGGTTAACTATGAGGTCGAGATATTATCGGGCCCTTGTCGCCCATTTGCCATCGTTTCATAACGCATACAACCTTTTTTCTATCATTCCCGGTCTTTATTTCCTTATTTTTTGTATATTTTTTTCACTTCATCGACAGAATGGGCCAACCCCAAGCGAACCCTCATTAATGCGACAGCTCTTCTGGGGTGTCTGATATGATCTACGACGCGCTTTTCCACGCTTCGAATATCCCCAAAACGCCTCTATTCATTAATATTAATTTTCTCGTAGCACTTTCTTATCTCCGTGGTTTGCACAAAAAATGTACCGGAAAACAAGACGATGCGATACATATTCAATAACAATCCAAGAACTTTTGGATTGAGGTTTTTTTTTGAGAATAATGATGATAGGTTAAATGTACCGCTGGTCGGACATTGATTTAAAGGTCGTATACGACTTTTAGGAAGTCAGTCAATTCATCTATAAAAAAGTATTACATTTTCAAAGTTCACGAAAATAGGGTTAAAACTAATAGTTCCCTTCTTTTGTTTACTGAAATCATTCATGGGTTTTCAGCTCTTCTATATCTGTCAAAATTGAAATTGCATCAATAATGAACTGGAAGAGTGTAATCCTTGGATATTCTTGAAAAAATTGCAATAAAATATTCAATAAAATCATTTTTTCAGTTCTCTACGTATTCCAATTAACTTTCCATCAATAAAGTCGATGGTTTATCCTTCATAAATATCATTTTCACGATTCCAGATCAGACAAGACACCTTAAGCTAGTTTCCCAAATTGCATTAATTACCATTAGAGAAAGTCTCGGCAAACGATCAATTTACACACCGAAGACGTACCGGGATTTTATTAATGATTCGTTAGCCGTATAATGTCTAGCTCTCGGCTCAAACGATAAATTTTCAAGCGTGAGAACTTTCGACTAATGACACCGATTAGTCGCGTTGACGATGTAATGACAGTTTACTGCAAACCCAGACAAAAGCTGATAGTCTGTGGATACGAATTAATTTCATCGTTTCAAGGTCATGATCTGAGTTATTATTTTATAGTGCGATTTATCATTCAATACACGTATCCAAGCACATAGCAGATTTACACTTGTTTGTGGCATGTACCGTAGATGTTATAGCTCTTAAAATGATCAATTCCAATCTTTATGACAAATTTGTACTAATGACCTCAATTACAACTACGTTATTTCCGCGAGATGAACCTTCACTTAATTTGAGATTTGGAGACTAGACTCTTTATTAAAAACCATCAAAGAACTTTTATTTGTTTTTTCCTAAAGATGAAGATTTACGATTTTTTGAGGTCGTGGGTCAGATATTATTAATCAGCTTTATTCTCGTTTTTATCTCTGAGCTGTCACACTTTGTGCTTTTACAGAAATATGAGACTTTTGATGTATGTTCTTGAGAAAATAAATTTTGCACTTAATTCCAAATTCAATCGGACCAGAAAAACAACGCGTGCTGGGCGCGCGTTTTATGTCTCTTTTCTTCCTAATTTTTTAATTCAGGTGTATACTCTTTTCTGAATTTTTTTAACTCTTTAGAATTTTTGTCTATTTCACCCTGAACACTTTTAGATTTATCTCGAATTCCTATAGATTTTATTAGGTCCTTTCTTACGAATTCTATTTACTCCCATTTCGCCAAATTTACTGGATATTCATCCTGGATTGATCCTTTATCTAAATTTTCTACGTATTTCATCCGAATCTCTTGAATGCCCTTGAATTCTTCTTTTAATCAAATTTTGCTAAAATCAATGAAATTTTTCGGATTCTATAATGTTTTTCTATTTATTTGAACATATTTGCAATTCCTGATTTTTTATTAATCTAGCCTACATTTTTGGAATGTTTTCCCTCGTGTTTTCCAAATGTTTGGAATTCTCCCTGAATCTATTCCAGATTGTTTACATTTAACCTTTTTATTAACTCACCTTAAATTTTAAAGAATTTAATCGAATTCAAATAATTTTTTATGAATTCCTACGAATTCATTCGCATTTTATTTAATTCAAAGTTTATTTTTTTGCAATTAAATTGGATTCTGTTGAATTTATCCTACATGTTTTTTCCCTTGATAAGACAGTTAGATGAAAATTTTCCGATTTCATTATTTGATTAAATTCGCTCAAATTCTTAAGAACACTTAATTGTAGTATCTTTTATTCCCTTGAATCTTTATATATTTGCTCCAATTTTACTGAAATCGGTAGGATTTTTGGGGATTTTTTTTAATTCATTCAAATTTAAAGAATCTATTTTTTTCTTTAATTTTCTAGATGTCTCTTGAAATCTTGCGATAATTTTGTATGTTCTTTATATTATTTTACGTTTTGTGATATCTCGTAAAATTTGTTTGAAACCGGTTTGAAACTTTGGCAAATTCGTTGAAATTTATCTAAATTCCTTGAAGTCTACAAAAAGCTTTCAAATTCTATCAAAATACTGTTAAATCCTTTTATTGGCCATCATAACTCCAATCTTTATTGAAAATCTCCTGAAATATTCTTGAAACATTTTAAATTGTTTGAAAGTCTGTAAAATATCTTGAAATGTTTTACAGCTACTTGCAATTTTTTCAAGAGCGTTCTATATAATGAAAATCTTTCAAACTACACTACAATTTTTGAAAATTCTTTGGATTGTCGATTGAAACCTTCAGAAGTTCTGTACTACGATCTGAGATATTTCATAACCAATCGGAAGCACTTTCAATCTCTCAAAATTCCTTGAAATCTTCGGCAATTATTTTTTTTTGTTCCATTAATCCCTTGAAGGGTAAGCGTAACTCGTAAAGAATTAGTTGTTCAGTTGGTTAAGTTGGATACACGGGAGGACACCAGTCTCCCCGCCAACATGCCAACAGCACGCGGTATTCCCGAACGGTTACCCATCCAAGTACTAACCGCGCTAAACTCTGCTTAACTTCAGTAATTGGATTGGAACTGGTTTTTCAAGCGTTTATTAGCCTCGAGAAATTCTTTCGAATCCCCGAAAATCCTGAATCCTATTGCATGTTTTAAACCTCTCAAATTGTTTTAAAACCCCTTAAAATCTGTTGAAAATATTTTGAATTATTAAAAATCTCTTCCAAAAACTTATAACAATCATGAGTTGAAGATCTTTAAGATATTTCGTTATACCTTTTTTTTTAAAGATAGATGATGGTTTGAAAAAAGTATCATTCAGGAAAAATCTATTGAATGTTTATTATTTTTATTATTATTATTATTATGCCATTAAGCCAAGTCCTTTTCGGGGTAAGCGTAACTCGTTTGGTTCTAGCCTCGATTTGTGAAGCCTCGTTGTACTACTGGAGACAAAGGAATTGAAAAGTATAGATTTGAAAGTGGAATTGACATGGGAAAGCTAGAAAATAACGAGTTATTATTGGTTAAGTTACACACTGAGGATGGCACCAGTCTCCTGCAGTTTCGTCTTCAAGAAGGTAGAAAGTAAATTTGGTCCTGCGAACCGCTGAAAAGGCCCTTTTTTAAATTAATTTATTATGTATAAAATTATTCAGCTTCATTGAAGGAAACCCCTAATAATGCAGCTTTGCTGACTAGAGATTCTTCAAGGTCTTTAGGAGACCGTAGAGACATATTTTTATTGTCGAGTCTTACTTTTACATAATTTGAAAAGATTTTCTATTCAGCACGTACACAAACCCTCAAATGCTCCAGTTGTCGGTAAATTGTTGATAATAGAAATATGTCTGAAAATCCTTGGCAAATTCAATTTTGAGCAGCATATTTTTTTCCTTTGACAAATTGATTGAAACAATTGAACAAAGAATTGAAACAATTGTCCTCAGTACAAAAATATGAAATTAGCTTCGAAAACCCTCTAGATGTAAATTTTCTTCAACAATTGCGTTATTTTTCGTAATTTTTGACAGCAATGAAAAAAGTATGTGCAGTCGATGCCCGTCAACTTTCCCCTGATGCAAAAGCGCACTGATACAGATAAGAGAGTTCGTTCTGGCTGGGAAATCTTATCCTAAGGTTCGTCGAC